>JAQZBX010029326.1:0-27360 GCA_029593785.1 Cabassous unicinctus | reverse complement strand
AAAAAAAAAAAAAAAAAAAAATTGTCAGTGGAAGCTGGGACGCAAGACTTCTGAGGCTCATCAGGATTTGAAGGAAGGAAACCCCATGTGCACGGAAACCTGCAA
The DNA here is from genome assembly GCA_029593785.1 of Cabassous unicinctus. Taxonomy (NCBI): domain Eukaryota; kingdom Metazoa; phylum Chordata; class Mammalia; order Cingulata; family Chlamyphoridae; genus Cabassous; species Cabassous unicinctus. The sequence continues at coordinate 27,255 of JAQZBX010029326.1, read as the reverse complement.
ACCCGGCTTCCTCTCTCGATATATTTAGAGAGCTGAGTTGAACTTGACAGCAACACAGTGAGAGAAGGCCATACCATGGCGAGGAATTAAAGGCCCCTGAGGATTCCCTGGTGGTGGGTGGCTCAGTGGGATTCCCGCCTGCCAGCCAGAGCGAGCCTGGGGCTCCTGCAGACCCTGGAGAAGCACCTCTCTCAGAAGCCACGTATCAGGGCTGTTTTCACACAAGCTGGACCTTGTTATCCCTGACTTGTGTCCACAGGAGACTGTTGGCCTTGACCTTGCACAGCCCTCAGTGCAGCGGCAGGCTCAGGTTAGCAGCTCTTAGAATGTGCCTCGCCGTGAGCATCTTTGAGCTGCAAGACAAGACCTTCTGTGCTCTGCCTGAGTAAGCATTCCCTCGGCCACCAATGCCCTTTGGCTTGCTGCTGGTAAAGATGACAAGTAATCCAGAATCTAAAATTGAGTTTCTAAATGAAATTGTATTTTTTAATGCATATTTTAAAAATATCTTCACTGGATTTTAAGTACAAACTTAGCATGTTAATTGTAAAGTCGAAATGCAGAAGCATAGAAAGTTAAAAGCAAAAGTCATCTCTTTTTCCCAATCTCAACAGTTCAGTGTGCATCCTTTGAAAAAAACAAAATTTGTTCTTAGGAATAGAGAGACATGGAAATGTGTGTGTATCATGTATAATTTCTTTTTTTACCTAAATGGGATCATGCTATTCATATTATACTTTCCTTTGTTCACTTTCCAATACCAATTATAAACATCTATGTCATTTCCTATCAACTTATCTCACATTGGTTGCTTAGTATTTTGTTGTGTCAATTTATTGAACTAATCCCCTATTGATAAGAGTGACTTTTTACATTTTTAAGCTAGGGTTTTAACTTTTCTCTCACATTTACTATAGTTTCTTCCCTCTGTCCTGAAGTGTCTCCTCCACTCTCAGCCTCCAGAGCACTAGCCTGGCTTCAGCCATGTCCACTTAACCAGGGGTTCTGTCCACTGCATTTTTAATTTTGGCATTCGTATCTTTAATTTCCAGAACCTTTCTTTTCTTTCACTGCTCCCTTTCCTAGCCTGTTCTTGTTCAATGGACACGGCACCTCTTCCACTTCCTCTGAGGATGCTAATTAAAATGTCTACATTCTCGAGTGTTCTCTGATTTATCTCTGCTTCCTTCAGAGTCAGCTCTATTTTTCCTTCTTGGTTCTTCTCTTTCTTGCTATCCCCCCACCCCCACTCCACACACCCCAGTAGTTATTTGGGGATCCTTGGCCAGGAGGTTATATTTGTGAATGAAGAATTTGACTGATATGGTAGAGGTAGGAGGAATGAGTGTCCTCTGTGGTTGTGTAGGTCTCTTTCTCCAAAGGTCTCTCACTTGGATAGAGACAAGGTCTGTTGTGGGTTCCAGGTAGGTGGGGACAGGCTGGGTACCACCATTGTCAAAATAAGGACTGGGAAGCAGATGTGGCTCAAGCGACTGAGCTCCTGCCTACCTCATGGGAGGTCCTGGGCTCAGTTTCCGGTGCCCCCTAAAGAGTACGAGCAAGACAGTGAGCTGGTGCAACAAGATGATGCAAGGGGGAAAACACAATGAGAGAAACAACAAAAGCAGGGAGCGGAGGTGGCTCAAGTGATTGGGCGCCTCTCTCCCAAATGGGAGGTTCTGGGTTGGGTTCTGCTGTCTCCTAAATAAAGAAGACGGGTGCACAATAAACAGGCGCGGGAAGCACAAAAACGAGGGGGCAGGGAGAAATAAATAAAATAAATCTTTAAAAAATTAATAAGAGGAAGCGGGTGTGGCTCAGTGGGTAGAGCCCCCGTTTACCATATGAGAGGCCCCGGGTTCGCTTCCCGGCGCCTCCTTGTGAGGGCAGGCCGGCTCGCGCGGCGCCGTGGGCTGATGCGGCAAGACCTCACAGCAAGGGGGAGATAAGCAGACACAGAGAAGACACGCAGCGAATGGACACAGCAGCACAAGCAGCAAGGGGGGGATAAATAAATAAATCTTTAAAAAAAAAAAAAAGTATTAAGGACTTTTACCTGAGGGTAGAGCACTTCAGTGTATTCTATTTTTGCTCACACTCCGCCCGTTTTTCCCCTCAGTCTTTTGTTTTCTCTGCCCATCTCCCTAGTTCTTTAGTTCCAGGCTGGAGGTCTGCAGCCCCTCCAGGCTCTCTGCTTCTCTCCTGGCCTGTTTTCCTTGCCCTGAAAGCTGTTTTGCATCCTTGGAGAAGGAGCTCTTTGCAGTGTCTTGCTGGCCCCACAGGGCTCATGACTCCTGCATCTCCCAGCTGAGCCTGGGCCCCTTCTGGGCTCCCGTGGGAAGCTCAGCTTTGACCATGGATGTTTTGGGCAGTGCTTTTCTCTGACCTTGGTTTTCCTCTTTCTTACTAGTGGTTTTCTCTGTCAATTCGATCCTATTTGCCATTATCTTCTAAAATTTTCTCAAACTTTCTGACTTGTTAGGGTATTGCTATTAATTACTTGCTGTCATTTCAGTGCTGCCTTAGGAGACGAGAGCATATGCTCAGTTGCATCCTGAACCTTTGGTTCAAGCCTTTACCTTGCCTTTGGCTCCTTTGTCATCGTACAGGACAGAGTATGGCACTTAAAGAAAACATCAATATTCTGATTTTAATGTAGTAGTATGAAAAGTAACGCACTGTCATGGAAGCGATGCATTCAGTTCCAAATGTTTCTAATGTAAAAATAATAATATCTCAAAATGTTATACTGACAGAAAAAATAAACTGCTTTAAAAAAATTAAAATTAAAATTAAAAAAAAGAAAGCAAAAGCTTTCTCTGCCTGCTCCCAATCCTCATTCCTAACCTCCTGCCTACTCCCTGTTAACAGTTTCTTGTATATCCTTCCAAATTTCCTATGTGCATATACAGCATATAAAGTAAGTGAATATGAATCTTGGTTTTGTCTCTATAACAAACGTGTATTGTAATCATTAACACTAAAGTCAGACTTCGCAATTTGGGGTCATCTTCCTCATCGAAAGGCACGGAGCCACCATCCCTGCACAGGGGGCGCTTTTCCAAGCCAGCGGGGCAGCCGGTGGCCGCACAGAGGCGCCTTTCACCGCGGTCGTTCCGCTGCCCATGCAGCCCTGCCGGCCGCGCTCGCCTCTCGGGGGCTCTGAATGAGCTTATTGAGAACGTCTCAGGTCCTGGTCTCCAGGCGTAAGCTGTCTCCCTTGATCCCGGGCTCAACAGTTCAGCTCCAGTATTTACCTGGTGACTTTAATTGATCTTGGTAGTCTGGCGTATATGGGTCGACTGTCTGCATTAGCGTGTAAATGCACAGGGCAAAGAGGCCTGTCATCACCACGTAGAAAGCCACGTAGTAGAGGCTGATCCACACTGTGAAGAGAACACAGTGTTAGTAGCAGCTGACGTGTGTGTGTGTGTGTGTGTGGTAGAATATAAAATTCACCATTTTAATCACTTTAAATTGTACAGTTCATTTGTATTTAGCACAGTGTTGTGCAACCATCAGCACTCTAGTTCCAGAACATTTTTATCACTCCAGAAGGAGACCCTTACCCATGAAGCAGTCACTGTTGCCCTTCTCCCCCAGTCCCCGGCAACCACTGATCTGCTTTCTGACTATGGATTTGCCTATTCTGGACATTTAATGTAGATGGAATCATACACTATGTCTGGCTTTTCGTGTCTGGCTTCTTTCACTTCGGCCGACATTTAAAATGTACTCTTAGGTACACTTGGTTGTGCTGGTAACTCTATAACAACAACAAGAAGCACTAGTGAGCACTAAGTGTCAGGCACGCTACATGCACCATCCCAATCTACTTAGCCCTCTGAGGTAGGAGTTACCGTTACCTCCATTTCACAGGAGAGGAAACTGAGGTCAGATCTAAGGTCACAGCAGGTAAGTGGCAGAGCCAGTATTTAAACCCATTTCTATGGGCACAGAGCCCTTTTATTTATTTATTTTTAAATTTTAATATACTTTTTAATTTTTAAAAATAGATACTTAGATTACATAAATGTTACATAAAAATATGCCCCGCTCCCTAGCCCTCCCACACTTTCCCACATTAACAGCATCCTTCATTAGTGTGGTCCATTTCTTACAATTGATGGACTCATCTTGGAGCATTGCCACTAAGCACACATTATAGTTTACATTGTAGTTTACACTCTTTCCCGCACATTTTTTAAAGTTATGACAAAATATATAATGGCCTGTGTCTGTCATTGCAATATCATTCAGGACAATTCCAATGTCCCAAAAATGCCCCCATATTACAACTGTTTTTCCCTCTCCCTCCCCTCGAACCTCCAGTGGCCACTGCCTCTACATCAGTGATAAAACTTCTTCCATTGCTAGAATCACAGTAAGTCTATAGCAGAATACCAGTAAGTCTACTCTAGTCCATGGTTCATTCCCCACTCCACCTCTAACTGAGGGGGGTACAGAGCCCTTTTAAAAAGCCTTCATATGTATCTGAAAACTCAGCTTCTCTCTTTACAGAGCTTCCCTTTTTTCCTCTTTGCACCTTCCTACCTAAAAGGAAAATGACCCTACGCAAGGTGGGTGCCCCTAGAAACATCTCGGGCTCTATACCATAGACACCAAGTATCATTGCTTATGGCCAGTGGGCCAACTACGTCCTTTTCTAGGAGAGGAAGACATAACAATGATGTGCCAATTAAAAAATCTGGACACACTTGGGTGGTTCCTGTCCAGCCTTGAGATGCATGGTCAACCTTGCTTCAAGTATTAATACAAGAAAGAGAAGATGAGAAAGGGCACACTTAAAAATGAATGGTCTTCCCAGCATCTGACATTTTCCCCATGGCTGCTGAGTTTTCAGACATGCAAAGGCTCAACTTTGATTCTAAAGCATCCTATATTTTTCTCCTTTAATAGTCAGGACCACATGGAAATAACGTCCCTTTTTGTGGCATGTGATTCCTGGACATTGAGATAGCTGGTGTTTATCTTCACTTATTAAAATTAACTTGTATTGATCAAAGCAGATATTTTTATGGAATAAAATACCAAGAAGGGAATGATTCTTTGCTTGCTATGCCTTTGGTCTTTCTGGAAAAGTCTATAATAAAGTGGGCCCATTCTTTCCTTTCTTCATGATGTGGTTGTAGATTCTTTCTAGTGATTCATTCTCCAGTGACCCCAAACATAATTAAAGGACATGAGCCAAATCAGTAAGAAAAATAGGAAAGGGCGCAGTGTGGCTTGAGGTTGAAAAACCACATTTAATGGATATTGTTTTGCTCCTGTTGGACTTGCCTGGCTAACTAGGTAACCTTAGCATGTTTCTCCTCTGTGAAGTCAGTGCCAAAAACCCACCTGTCTGAAAAGCTGTGATGTTAGTTTGTCAGGGTAACTCATCAGGAAGTCACTGACTGTAAATCATCTTGCCATGGAAAAGTAGAGTGGCAACAATTCCCATCCTCCCCCTGCCTTTCTCCCCATGATCTGGGAATCTACAGATGTTTGGGTTAGGTTGCTATGTTCAGACACATGTTCATAAGTTGTTCCTTTGTGGGAGTCAGTTGAATAGCCCCACAAAGTGTTCTTCACATGGCAGCAAACTCTGAAATCAGGGCAGCTTTAGCTAAGATCTGGTCTCATTCTTTGCCTCCTGTCTCCCTCGTTCCCTTCAAACCAGGTGGATGGGGATGGAGACCAGGAGCGGCTCTGCTCCAGCTCTAAAGTGCACAAATCCCCTGGGCTATGCAGATTCCACTTCAGAAGGGCTGAGGCGGGGCCTGAGATTCTGGTGTCTGGCTGCCCAGGTGCTGCTGGTGCTGATGCCCGGCGGTGGGGGCCAGGGTGGCAGGCCAGGGAGGAAGGGCATCATCTTTTTAAAGGGGGAGACGCCTTCCCAGCTACGGGGAGCAGGAATTGCATTCTCCCTCATTTTTCAGACCTGAGGCAAAGACGGCCTGGGGAATTTTGTCTGAGAAACACCACTCTAAAACCACTTGTGATAGACGTCAAATCCTATTGCTCGTCTTGGGATGGACGTGTATGAGGGATTTACCTTTCTGTGTGTGCAGAATAGGAGCAGGGGCACTTTCTGTTCTGTGAAGACTTGCCTTGTAGGAGTATTTCTTGAAACAGGTTGGGGCAGCATGATTATAAGTAAATAGATTTCCGCCCCCGCACGGTAGCATACTAAAAGCCATGCCTGTGATGGGTTCCCGATTGCCATCCGTTCTCACAAAATCTTCCATCAGACAGATGTTCACTTTTGCTTTCAACCAAGGAAAGAAGGGACCCCTTTGTGCAATGACGAAGTAGGCCAGCTCCTGCCTGACGGCTGGGGCCTTTGCCTCAAAAGTTGTCTACAGAGAACTAGTTCCAGGAGATAATTAAGAGGAGCACCCTTCAAAGAAAGGGATCCCATACCCAGATAAGTTTGGGAAATTTGCAATGTCTTCCAGTGCTCATTGCATGATAAGGGCTCAGAGAAGTCTAGCAATCAAGTGACATGTTTAACTTAACCAAACAAATCCCTGTATATCCCAAACATATCTGACCAAAGAACCACCATCTCCCCTTAGAAATTTCTTTTAAAAATTATTATTTTTAGGAACATGGCTTTAAAATAGGCTGAAAATTAGGCAGAAGTCAGTCCTGAGAAGTGTCTCACCTTGCAGGCCTCATAGAATCAGAGAATATTCGATCTGAAATGGACATTTGGGACCATCTAGCTAAACCCCTTATTTTTTCCATTGAGGAAAACGAAGTCTGGGAGAGAAAGCGTGGCAGGGCTGTGCTGCTGCCATGCCCTGGATACGCCCAGGCTCCAAACTTTGCCTGGTTAATAGTCATCTCCCTCTGGCTCTCCTTTGGTGTGGAGCCATCAAGGGACTCGTTCTCACCCTTTCCTTCTAACCATCACAGTCCCCATCCCCCCAGCTCCCACCCCTACCCCACCCGGGCCTGGAGCTCGCTGCGTTGACACTTTAACCACACGGTGCCATTGCCCTCGCCACCACCACCCCGGCCATCAGCACGTACCCCACCTAGACAGAGTCCGTCCCAGCATCTGCCCTGTGTCCGGGTTCCAGCAGTAGTGCCGGAATTCTTCCATCCTCTGGCTGCAGGTCTTTTTTTCTTGTAAAGCTGCCATTATCCCTAATTTTGGAAGCCTTTCCTCTCCTGAAGAATGGGAGCGTCTACCTAGACCTCAGATTGAGAAAAGAAAATCCCTTTGTTTGGTTTTTATAGTCTCCTTCTTTAGAGGTCAAAGGAATTGTGGGTAATCAGAGTTAAAGGAAAGCACCTAGAGGGTGTTATCACCCAGACCTCAGCTATCACCCTTTCCAATCATGGGTGATTGTGTGTGGCTTCCAGCGAGCACTGGAAGGTTCTTTTGCTATCAGGTGCCCTTCCCCTCTCTCTCCTAGGGCAGATCTGGGCCGATGGCTCCCTTGCCTGTGGAGATGCCCTTGGCTGGTAACTTTGTTCTCATAATGACTTAAGGAGAAATGCTTTCTTTGACTGAAATGTACAGCCTCTCCCTAAGTTTTGCCCCATTGTCTCTACTTGTTTCAGGAGGTAAAATACAATAGTGCAGGTCAGAGCTAGAGCAGACCTGACTTTGAATCCTTGCTCGACCATTTACTAGGTTTGTGTCTCTGAACTAGCTTCTTAACCAGAGACTAGTAGCTTCACCTCAGTCATTTATAATATCTACCACAGAGTTGCTGCGAGGATTAAATGAGATGCTGTTTATAATTACTGGCACTCCACAAATGGGCCCCCTAGTTGCCATTCTTATTATTTTCACTCACTGGGAAGAATAAGTTCTAACAGGAGGTAGGGCAGAAATACCCCGGAAACCAAGTCCAGGTGTGAAGACAGGCGCAGGCTGAAGTGGATACTTAAACTTGGTACAAACGAGAACCAGCAGATGCTATTCTAAGAGGAGAGCGTGGAGAGGGTCCCGGAGGGTGTTTCTTCACCTCCCTTCTCTCCTGAGGTTCACTTTTGCTGATGATAAGATTCATTGTTGTGGGGAGGGGCAATTGGGGCGTCTTTCAGACTCTGTTGTTTCAATGGAGAAATTCACGCTGTGAAATCTAGAGGTGCTTCTTGAAATTTAATGTGCACACAAATCACCTGGGGACCTTGTTAAAATACAGATTCTGATTCAGCAGGACTGGGTGGGGCTGAGACTGTGTTTCCGACAAGCTCCGAGGCTAATTGTTGGCGGGTAGTCGTCCAGTGATTCTCCACCGTGGCAGCACATCGGAGTCACTGGGAGCGTTACAAAACTACTGAGGCCTGGCACCACCCCAGAGTTCTGATTTAATTCATCTGCAGTCTGGTCTGGACAGCAGGACACTTAATTGGTTCCCCAGTTGATTTTAATGTGCAGCCAAGTTTAAGAACTGCAGGTATAGAAATTTTGTTTTGCCTCAGTAGCTTTTTTTTTTTTTAACCAATATCGAAATCAAAGCCCAGTTTAGAAAATGGTTATTATACACACAGATCAAGTAATTTCATTTATTATCAGATCTAGACCTTTCCTCTGAGGGGCCCATTTGGCCAAATTTTGAAGGCTTCTTTGAGAAGAAGATAATAATGAAAAATCCTCTAGTCATTATTCTGCTTTATTTTCTTTAGGATTTAGAGTTTGTCAGTAAAATGAGCATCTTAAAATTCAAACAGAATTGCATCAGTTTAGCTTGGGCTCTTATAATTTCTTAATGGACCAGTCCTACCCATTTTTCCTTACCAGTTGTCCCATTCACAAGCCACAGAATGTGGCAGTAGGATATAGTCTAATTATTCACAGCCTGTGGGGCTGGGACCACAGAATGCAGGCAGTCTGAAGATATATTTGTATATATATCTTCATATATATACCAGTCTGTCAAATAAATGCCTTACTCTGTTTCATAAAGTATAGAGATGCTCTCAAAATGAACAAAATAGGAATTCTCTCTGAAAGTCTTTGAACTTAGTCTTCCCAAGTTAGTCTCTGAATTCACAGGCGAATGCACTGTATGTGTTGAACTGGACACACATTATCGAAATGACCTTTTTAGTGGCAGGTGCTTGTAGGAAGGAGAGATAGGGAGAGTGACATTGTTAGGGGGCATTTTCCCCCAAAGAAGGCTCAGAAAAAGTAAGACTAGATGCTTCATGCAAATTGGGTTCCAGACACTGTAGGGTGCTTGGCCTTCCACACCCACATGGCAGTAACAGGGCAGCCCATCCCCATTAGGAAGCCTGGTGGAGAGTCAGGACTTTCACCATCACTCAGCAGTAATGAGGCACCCTTACTGTGGTGTCAGCGGAGAGCAGGTGGGGAGCCAGAACTCCCACCCCTACCCAGCAGTGACGAGGAGCTCCCCACCTTGGGTGTCAAGGGAAGTTGAGTATGGAACCTGGGCTTCTGCCTCCCCCTCGTAACAATGAGGCTCTGCTTCCTATGCTCCTGCCAGAGTGGTGTCAAGGAAAGCCAACTAAAAACAGGAGATTTAAATAAGTTCCAGAGTCTCACAGCATGATATGAAAACATACAGGTTTCAGTTTTAAAAATCACTAAAAATAAAAATAAAAGCAAATAAATAAATCACTCAAGAGCCAGGAGGAATGAAAAAAATAAAAAAGACAATGGGTGCTAACACAGAGAACGACAGGGGTGTTAAAATGATCTGACAAAGATTTTAAAGCAGCCATGGTAAAAAACGATCCAACAAGCAATTATGAACATGCTTGAAACAAATGAAAAAGTAGAAAGTCTCAGCAGAGAAACTGGAGCTATGAAGAAGGACAAGATGGACATTTAGGATTGGAAAATACAGTAACCAAAATTAAAAGCTCAGTGAATGGACACAACAGCAGAATGGAGGGAACAGAGGAAATAATTACTGAACAGGAAGATAGAGCAATAGAAATTACCCCATCTGAATACCAGATAGAAAAAAAGACTTTAAAAAAAAAAAAGCAAAGCCTCTGGTACCTGTGACACTGTAACAAAAGATTTAGCATTCCTGTAGTCAGCATCTCAGGAGGAGAGAAGAGGGCAGGGCCGAAAAGTATTCAAAGAAATAATGGCTGGAAACGTCACAAATTTGGAAAGAGACATAAAAAACTACCAATTCAAGCTGAGTGAACTCTAAATAGGATAAACAAATGAAATTCAAGCCATGATGGATTAAAATTAAAGACAAGGGGAAAGTCTTGAAAGCAGCCAGAGAAAAATGACACCTTACCTCTAGGGAAAAACAATTTGAATGACAGTGGCTTTTTGACCAGAAATCGTGGACTCCAGGAGAAAGGAGCAAAATGTTTTTCAAGTGCTGAAAGAACATAACTGTCAACCCAGAATCTTACAGCCAGTGAACATATCCTTCATGAATGAAGGGGGAATCAAGACTTTCTTAGAAGAAGGAAAAGGAGGAGAATTTGTTGTTAGCAGATCTACCCAAAAGAATGGCTAATGGAAGTTCTCTAAACAGAAAGAAAATGATCAGAGAAGGAACCATGGAACATCAGGAAAAAACAAAGAACATGATAAGCAAAAGTATGGGTAAATACAATAGGTTTTCCTTTTCTTCTTGAGTTTTCTAAATTATGCTTGATGATTGAAGCAAAAATTATAACATGGCCTGATTTGGTTCTAAACTTATGCTGAGGAAATAATAAGACAATTATATTAAAAACATGAGAGAATGAAAGGAGGTAAGGTTTCTATACTGTCCTCGAACTGGTAAACAGACAGCACTAATAAACTCTTGTTATGTGGACATAATGGACTACCTAGAGCAACCACTAAAAAGCTTGACAAAGAGATACACTCAAAACTACTGTAGATAAATCAAAATGGAATTCTAAAAAATATTTAAATAACCCACAGGAAAACAGGGAAAACAGAGAAATGAAAAATAGAACAAACAGAAAAAAAAGGAAAATTGCTGACTTAAGCCCTAACATCGCAATAATTAGATTAAATGTAAATTGCCTAAAGACACTGATTAATAGACAGACTGCCAAAGTGGATTAAAAAATATGACCCAACTATATGCTGTCTACAAGAAACTCACTTCAGATATAACAATATAGGCAGGTTGAATGGAAAAGGATGAAAAAATATATATCTGGCATGTAAACACTAATGAAATTAAGCAGAAATGGCTATAATAATATCAGATAAAGTAGACTTCAGAGCAGAGAAAATTACCAGGACAAAGAAGAACATTATATAATGATAAAAGGGTCAATCCGTAAGAACACATAGCAATTCTAAACAACAGAGCTGCAAAATATGTGAGCAAAAACTGATAGAACTGAAAAGAGAAATAGACAAGCCCACAATTATAGTCAGAGATTTCAACACCCCTCTATCAACAATTGATAGAACAACTAAATAGAAAATCAGCTTGTAGATAGAAGAACTCAACAATACAATCAACAGGATCTAATTGACATTTATCAAACACTCCACTCCACAACAGCAGAATACATATCCATTTCAAGTGCCTGTGGAACATATACCACGATAGAGAAAATCTTGGGCCATAAAAGAAACCTCAACAAATTTAAAAGAAAGAAAATCATAGAGTGTGTTCTCCAGCCACAAAGGAACCAAACTAGAAATGAATAGCAAAAAGACAACAGGAAAATCTCCAAATGCTTGGAAACTAACACACCTCTAAATAATTCATGGATTAAACAGAAAATCTCAAGGAAAAAAAAATACATGGAACTGAATGAAAATGAAAATAGAACATACCAAGGCCTGTGGGACACAGCTGAAGCAGTGCTAAGAGTGAGTTTATAGCACTAAATGCACACATTAGAAGAGATGAAAAGTCTCAAACCAATAATCAAAGCCCCTAACTCAAGAACCTAGAAAAAGAAGAGTAAAACAAACCCAAAGGAAGCAGAAGAAAGAAAATAATAAAGATAAGAGTAAAAATCAATTAAATTGAAAACAGTAAAACTATAGAGGAAATCAATGAAACAAAAAAGTAAGAAAATATTAAACTTCCATCCTGGGGAATTATGCTATGTTCTCAAATAGAGGGGCAAGAGTCTCTCAAGAACATAGGCAGTGCCTAATAAAAGAAAGCAGACCAATATGTCAAGCCCTCGATATTATTGCAAGCAACTATGACTCTTATTCTTCAAAAAGTGAAACTTAGTGGTTACCATAGGTATCGAGAGGAGGGGGAGGGAATAATAGAATAGATGGAACATAGGGCATTTTTAGGGCTTTAGAATTACTCTGCATGATCTTGCAATAATGGATACAGGCCATTTTAAATTTCGTTAAAATTTATTAAAGTATACGGTCCAAAATGTAAATCATAATGTAAACCATTGACCATGGTTAGTAGCAATGCTTCAATATTTGTACATCAATTGTAACAAATGTATCATCTGCATGTAAAAATGTTATTAATAGGGGAGAGGGGAAAAGCGGGAGGGTGTTGGGTATATGGGAATCCCCTATATTCCGTATGTGACTTTTCTGTAACCTAAAGCTTCTTTGAAGATAAAATGAAAAAAAATAAGACACTGGGGGAATATATAGAAGAAAATGTCACTGTACATACAAGACAACAGATCTTACAGTGATAAAAGACAAAATCTAAAAAACTCTATTATTTAAAATTAAAAAAAATTTTTTTTTGTATTTTATGTTATTTTTAAAACTTTCATTATTATTTCACTTTCCCATTATTTTTATTTTGTTATTTTCCTTGCTTCATCTTTGGAGAGGTTTTGGATCACAGAAGAGTCACAACTGTGGCAGGGGAGGATCATTGGTGCGGGATGTCAGTGATAGGGGGATGCATGGGAGAGTGTTTACTTGGGGCATACCTCTAAGGCATATGAATGTAGTCAAATGTTCATAGGGCATTGTCATGATGGGTGGAGATCCACACAATAACTGAAAGAATATCTAATTCCCATCCTGGGGAGTTCTGCTACATTCTGTAATGGGACAGCAAGAATCCCCCCGAGTACAGGGGCAGTCCCTAATGAAGGAGGACAGACCATTGCGACGGGCCCTTGATATTGATGATTGCACTTATGAACCTTTTCTTTTGAAATTGAAAATTAGCCTAATATTATATGTTGCCTAAGTGTTACCTCCTGAGGGCCTCCTTGTTGCTCAAATGTGGCCTCTCTCTAAGCCAAAGTCAACATATAAATGTACTACCTTTCCCCCTGCCCTGGTGTGGGTCATGACTCCCAGGGATGACCCTCCCTGGCACTGAGGGATTATTACCAAGTGCCAGCTAGCAATGTAACTGGAAAAAGACCTTGACCAAAAGAGGGAAAGGGTAAATACAAATGAGTTTTTATGGCTAAGAGATTTCAAAGTGAGTCATGAGGTCATTCCAGAGGTTACACTTATGCATGTCTCAGCAGGATCTCATTGACTGCCACAGTAAATATTGCCTCAAATAGCAGAGCTCCTGAGGGCTCTAGAGACATCCAGACACTATAGGCAGAGCAGACAGCTCAGGAGTTTGGCACCTTGCCAGTGGGCCTTACTTTGGAATTTATGCTCCCCAGTGTGACAGAGTTGGACTGATTTGTGGTTTCCCTACACATGGCTCTTCTGCCCCTTCTATTTGAATCTATAGTTAGTACTAGACTTGATAGGTGTATGTTCAAGAGACTTAAATCTTTGGTCCGTCCATGTGCCAGTTGGGTTCTGAATCCCAGCAGAGTTGCAACACTTACTCTCCAGTTCATTGGACTCACTCAGGACAACTAACAAAGAGATGATGATGGACAACATGCATCCCAAGGAATAGAGAGAGTCTGCAAGTGCAAGCAAGGTAGTCCCATCCATCAGCCCCATGGGATCTAAGCTACCTCTCAGTTAGAGGCAGAGTGGGCATCACCATACCAAAATCCTCAAGATGGGGAATGAACAATGGACTAAAGTAGACTTACTATTATTCTACTATAGAGTTATTGTTTTTCTAGCAATGGAAGAGCTTTTATCATTGATGTGGAGGCAGTGACCACAGGAGGTTCTGAGGAGAGGGAGGTGTAATATGGGGGCATTTTAGGGACTTTGGAATTGTCCTACACGATGTTGCAATGATGGATACAGGCCATTATATATATTGTCATAACTTACAAAATTGTGTGGGGCAGAGTGTAAACTATAATGTAAACTATAATCCACGGTTAGTAGCATTGCTTCAATATGTGTTCATCAATTGTAACTAAAGTATCATACTAAAAAAAAAAAGTGAGTTCTTTGAAAAGATCAATAAAATCAACAAATTGCTAGCAAGACTGACAAAGAAAAAAAAAAGAAGACACAAATTACCAATATCAGGAATGAAACAGGATATCACTACAGATCCTGGAGACATAAAAAAAATCAGAAATAATACGAACAATTCTATATGCATATTTGGCAACTTAAACTAAATGGGCCGGTCCTGGTTTGGTTCCCTGGTGCCTCCTAAATACAAAAGCAAACAACAAGCAAACAAATGAAACAACCAACTCAGGGGAGATGATGTGGCTTGGTGGTTGAGCACTGGCTTTTCACATATCAGGCCCCGGGTTCAATCCCCAGCCCTGGTACCTAAAAAACATAGAAGTCTAAATGGGCCACTTCCTCAAACTTCCACAAACTATCACAACTCACCCAATTTGAAATAAATAATTTGAATAGCTCTGTAACTATTAAGGAATTTGAATTCATAATTTAAAAAATCCCAAAAGAGAAACCCAGGCCAGATGGTTTCATTGGAGAATTCTATCAAACATTTAATGAAACGTTAACACCAATTCTGCATAATCTCTTCCAGAAATTAGAAGAAGAAACACTTGCCAATTCATGTTGTGAAACTAGTATTATCCTGAATTCAACCAGACAGATAGTACAAAAAAAAAACAACTAACCAATATCCCTTATGAATACAGACTTTAAAATCCTTAATAAAATATTGGCAAATGAAATTCAATAATGTATAAAAAGGATTATACACATGATCAAGTGGGATTTATTCCAGGGCTGCAAGACTTGCTCTACATTTGAAAATCAGTCAGTGTACACTACCATATTAACAGGCCAAAGAAGGAAAATCACACGATCATATCAATCGATGAAGATGAAGTATTTGACTAAATCCAAAACCCCATTCATGATACAAACTCTCAGAAAATCAGGAATAGAGGGGGAACTTCCTCAACTTGATTAAGAGCATTGACAAAACCTTACAACTAACATTATATTTCAAGGTGAAAGCCTGAATGCTTTCCCCCTAAGATCAGGAACAAAGCAATGATGTCTGCTCTCACCACTCTTACTCAACGTAGTGCTGTAAGTTCTGGCTAGTTCATTAAGGAAGAAAAGGAAGTAAAAGGAATGAAGATCAGAAAGGAAGAGACAAAACTGTCCTTATTTGCAAATGAGATGATTGTGTATTAGAAAATCCCAAGGAATCTACAAAAAAAAACCCTCCTACAACTAGTGTATTCAGCAAGGTCACAGGATACAAGATAAACATAAAGAAATCAATTATATTTCTGTATACTAGGAATGATATACATACTAGTGGACACTGAAATTAAAAATGCAGTACTACTTACAATAGCTCAAAAAAATCTGAAATACTTAGGTATTATTCTAACAAAACATGTACAGAACTTGTATGCTGAAAACTACAATGGTAATGAAAGAAAGAAGTTCTAAATAAATGGAGACAAATAATGTGTTCTTGGATTGGGAGACTCAACATAGGAAAGATTCTTCCCAATTGATACACAGGTTTATCACAATTCCTATAAAAATTCCAGCATGATTTTTTGTAGATATATAGACAAGACTATTGTAAAGTTTATAGAGTAAGGCAAAGGAACTAGAATAGGTAAATATGCTCTCCTATGTTTTCAATATATATTTTTTGAAATTATTTTTGAAAATATTTTTGAAAAAGAAGAACAAAGTGAATGTTTCAAGACTTACTATATAGCTACAGTTAATCAAGACCGTGGTATTGGCAGAGGGATAGGCACATACATCAATGGAGCAGAATAGGGAACTCAGAAAAGGATCCACACAAACAAGGTCAACTGGTTTTTGGCAAAGGGGCAAAAGCAATTCAGTGAAGGAAAGGTACGGTTTTCAACAAATGCTAAAGCAAAGAAACTTGGCCTAAGTCTCATACCTTCTACAAATATTAATTTAAAATGGATCATGGACTTAAATGTAAAACTATAAAACTTTTAGAGAAAAAAATAGGAGAAAATCTTTGGGATCTAGGGCTAGGCAAAGAGTTGACACCAAAAACATGATCCAGTAAAGGAAAAATTTATAAACTGGACTTCAACAAAACAAAACAAAAATTATATGAAAGGCCATATAAAGGGGATGAAAAGACAAGCTAAAGAGTGGGAGAAAATATTCACAAATCATGTATTTGACAAAGGACTAGTATCCAGGATTTATAAAGAACAGTCAAAACTCAATAGTTAAAAAGCAAACAATCCAATTAGGACATGGGCAAAAACATGAAGAGACATTTCACCCAGAGATATTCAGGAGGCAAACAAGCAGATGAGAATATGTCCATCTGATTAGCTGTTACGGAAATGCAAGTTAAACCAGGAGCTATCCCTACACACCTATCAGAATGGCTAACATGAAAAATGATGAGAACACCGGACACTGGCAAGGATGTGGAGAAACTAGGTCACTCATTTTCCTGGTGGGAATTTAAAATGGTAGAGCCCTTCTGGAAATCAGTTTGTCAGTTTCTTAAAAAACTAAACATGCAACTATCAAATGACCCAGCAATTGTACACCTGGGCATTTACCCCAGAGAAATGAAGACTTACATTCATACAAAAACCTGAACATGAATGCTTACAGCAAATTATTGGTAATATCAAGAACTGGAAAAGACCCAGATGTTTTCCATGGGTGCATGGTTAAAGAGACTGCAGTTCCTTGGAGCACTATTCTGCAGTAAAAAAGAACTAACAATTGATACGTGCAACAATTCAGATGACGCACCAGAGAATTCTATTGCGTGGAAAAGGCCAATCCCAAAGGGTTACATACTGTAGATTATTTCATTGAAACAACACTCTTGAAATGAGAAAATTATAGAAATGGAGAACAGAAAAGTGGTTCCCAGGAGTTGAAGAGGAAAGTGGGGTGGGGAGAGGAATGGGCCTGGCTATAAAAGGGGGACATCAGGGGTCCTTGAGGTCATGGAAATGTTCTGTACCTTGAGTGCATCAATGGAAAAAAAAAGTGTGGGGGGTTCCAGAGTCAGATCAGTTTGGGAAACTGCATACTTTACCCCTTAGAGCACCATGTTCGCTCTAGAATCCCTGAAGAAATCCAAAGAAGTGTATTTAACTTTATTTAGCCTAATGTTTCCCAACCTATTTGCGCAGGGAACAGTCCCCCTTCCCCAGGATATATCTTGTGCTCCTTCCATCCTGTGACCCGGGAGCTTGTTAGAAATGCAGACTCTCGGTTCCCACCCCTGGCCCACTGAGGCAGGATCTTTATTTTAACAAGCTCTCCAGGTGATTCAGCTGCATGTTAAAGTTTGAGGAACACCGACTTAGGACACACTTAGCGAACCACTGGTATAGGGTGTGACATTTCACAAAGCAACACGGAAACCACTGTCCCATTCAGACCCTCCTGGGGCAGGCAGGACGTTTCCTAGGGAAAGCTGAGGCTTGGAGGGTAAAGCGATTGCCGCAAAGTCACCTGCTATGAAGTAGCAGGGCTGGGACTGGCTCAGGTCGCCTGGGGGTTAATGTGACACTATTAGCTTCAACGTTTACTCACTCAACTCACCTGCCTTAGCCCTGCTTTGCTAGGCGACAGTGGGAACCATGGCCTCCGGCACATTTCCATGCTCCCGATTGCCACGGCGGATTCCCGTCCTCCCCAGTCCCACGCTTGGAAGCACGTTGTCCGCCTTGGTCCTCCATCTTCCCACTGAGATTTAAGGTGGGGAGGGGCTAGAGGATCCCCAGGACCTCTCCCGGGCAGGCAGCCTTTGTTTCTGAGGCTCTCACTACCTCCCCTCTTGAAGCCGTATCCAACTCTGTTCACTTCCTTGTCATTCTTCCACAAATATTTATTGAGCACCCACTGTGTACAGGTGCTGCAGATACAGTGGTGGACAAGAGAGAGGCGGCCTCTGCTCTCGTGCAAACCCAAGATTCCTCTGCCAGGACCTGCTTTCAGCGCAGGCTTTTGATGTCGGTGCTGCTTTTTAATCTGTAAATCAGCGCAAGGTAGTATGTAGTTGAACATCATGCTCTCTTGGTTAATTTAAAATCCCACAGTGTCAGGTCAGGAAGAATTTCCTCATATACTTATAGAAAGTTATAGATTAGCTGAGTCAGTGGTTTGACTCAAGGACACCCCTAGGAAGCTTTTCATCGTTCTCTCTCTTTCTCTCTCTCTCAATTCTTCCTGGCAGGTTGTTTCCTTCTCATGTGCTTTCTTTCTTTCTTTTTTTTTCTTTTTTTAAAGATGAAAATGAAATACAGCAAAGGGAAAGCAACCAGCCATCTTTAGTAAATTAGGATTTCCTCTGGGGCCTCCCTCCTCCCCTCCCATCTGGGCTTCTCTTGCTGCCTCCTCTGCAGGCGTCCAGTCTCCGTGCAAAGACCTTCCCGCGGCCATCCCGCCCCGTGCGCCCCAGCCAGAGGGTCGAAGTGAAGGGCACCCCAGGATGACTATGTAGCTGGGAATGCCTCAGCACGGGGCGCCCAGGGGATGTTGGGGCTTGTCCTTTCTGACAGGAAAACAAATGCGGCCCCTCGGAAGGAGAGAGCCGAGTTGATCCGTCTAATCGGTTTAGGAGGTGGCTTAGGGGGATTGTCTTTTCCTGGCGCTGGCTCGTCACCTCTAACTCATCCTCCATCGCAAGCCGGGGCCTGGGGTTTAGCTGGGTGCCCCGTCAGCACCCCGGGGCTGCTGGGACTTTCCAGCGGGTCCTCCAGGTGTCATTGCGCCGGCCGGGACGCCTGCCTTGTCCCCAGGAGGGCAGGACAGGTACAGCAGGCCAAGGGCAGCAGGTCAATCCCCGCGCGCTCGGCGCGGGCCGACTCCTTCTCAGGCCTGAAGCGGACCCAACGCAGCACCACGATGGACTTTGGGTCCCTGGAGACCGTGGTGGCCAATTCTGCCTTCATCGCAGCCCGCGGCAGTTTCGACGGGAGCGGCACCCAGTCCTCCCGGGACAAGAGGTACCTGGCGAAGCTCAAGCTGCCCGCCCTCTCCAAGTGTGATTCCCTCCGGGAGAGTCTCAGCCTCGAGTTTGAAAGCGTGTGTTCGGAGCAGCCCATCGGCAAGCGGCTCTTCCAGCAGTTCCTAAAGACGGACGAGAGGCACGTGCCAGCCCTGGAGCTCTGGAAGGACATCGAGGACTATGACACGACGGATGATGACCTCCGGCTGCAGAAGGCCCAGGCCATCCTGGCCGAGTACTTGGACCCTCGGGCCAAGCTCTTCTGCCGCTTTCTGGACGAGGGGCTGGTGGCCAAGGCTAAGGAAGAGCACGTGGCTATCCGGGATGGGCTCTTCCAACCCGTCCTCCGAGCCACCATGGCGCACCTGAGCCAAGCTCCCTTCCAGGAGTACCTGGGCAGCCTGTACTTCCTGAGGTTCCTCCAGTGGAAGTGGCTGGAGGCCCAGCCCCTGGGGGAAGACTGGTTTCTGGACTTCAGGGTCCTGGGGAAAGGGGGATTTGGGGAGGTGTCGGCCTGCCAGATGAAGGCCACTGGCAAGATGTATGCCTGTAAAAAACTGAATAAGAAGAGGCTGAAGAAAAGGAAGGGGTACCAAGTAAGCAGCCGCGGTAGTTCACAGCAAGTGCAAAGTAAATGCCTTTTAGATTCCCGGGCCGGGGAGGGGGGGGGCAGGGGGAGGGGAGGGGCGGGGTAGTATCAGCCTGTTAGAGTGTAGAGACAAACAGGGCCCCCTTAGCTGGCTTCCACGTCTAAGGTAGAAGACAGCCTTGCCTTGGAAAGGACGCTACCCTTGCCATTTGGATCTGCAAACCCTCTGCAGTTGTGCAATCATTGGCTACACTTCTAGTCCATCTGTGTCCACTTATACATCATGTTTAGCTCTCGCACATCAAAATTAGTCCCCACTCCCCTTTTTTTGGTGGCATTGCAGCTTGCTGTTTTCTGGCCACAGTGTGGAGCAAAGAGGATGCAGTCCATGACCTCTAAATTCCTCTCCAGGCCTGTACGCCGACTTGCCCAGCTGCTTTTAATAACCAACCTGAGCTTTGGACATGCGCGGGGGATTTGCAGACTTCCCTCCTCAGAGACGGGCCTTGGCTTTTTTTTTTTTTTGGTATGGGTGATGTTCTCCATTTGGCCATCTTTCTTTCTTTTTCACCACCTTACTGAAATACAGCTGCAAGTGTGAGGGGAAGAGTGTCTTGTAGGGAAAGGCTGTGTAGGGGATTGCTCATCTGGATACTATACTCTGACTTTCTGAAAGACTCTCCCCAAAACTCTGGCTTATATGATGCTGGAGAATGCACAGGAAATTGTGGCAGGACTTGGGCCAACCGAATATCCCTTTGATTGACATGTTTACATGAGGCAGAACCCCTCCCTAATGCAGGGGTGCAGGAATTTTGATATTTTCCTGAATGCAGCCATTTTCCAGGGAATGTGAGTATATGGAAGACATATTCAGGTTGCTCCAAGTTTTATCCTGTCTGACTAACTGGCATCAGAATGCCCATTTAGGACGGGGTCAGGGAAAGCTGCTTAAGATGCCCTAGGAACACATCTGCTGATGCAGCCTCCCCAGCTGCCCTTTATGCCCCAAGTGGTTCTTTTCCCCTTTCAAGCTGCAGCACAGCCAGGGTGGAGGTTGTGTTCAGGGCTAAGCAGCGAGCGCCACAGGCATCCCCCTGCTAGGGGTCTCCTTGACAATGGCCAGGCACACCTGGAGTTAGGGTATTTTATAAGGCTAAATACCAGAGGCCTGTGGCAACCAGGTGGATGGAGGAATCCAGAAAAATCCACAGTGTTCTCACTGTCAGGCTTTAGAGTGGAAGTAATTATCCCTCACAGTTGTGTAACTCCAATTTTAATCCAACAATTAGAGGATTATAGTTTCTTCTCTCTCCTGAGTTCAGGATCTGAGTTGGACACAAAATAAAATCAACTTAAAATATTTCCATGCAGCTCTAGATAGGAAGGGGCCTCCTTCAACAAAAGGAATCTGCTTTCTTTATCTAAATGCAACTTTTAAGATCATGTTTCCATGAAACAGCATGATCTTTAAAAAAACCTAAATAAAGATGTGAGGCAGTCTGGGAGGGTGCTGGCCAATTGTTCTCCATCTCCCCAGAGCCCTGAATCGGGGAAAGGGGCTGAGATTGCAGCAAGCTGAGCTGGTCAGACATAAGGAAGAACTGCAAGGGAAAGCAAACACTATAGGGCCTCTGGGGCAAGCGGTGGAATCTTAATAGGATATTTTAAAAAACTGGTTGCCTGGAGACTGATCCAGGAGACCTGCTAAGGTCTTCTATACATTAGTGAATTTCCCGTGTCAGGTTTCCTGTCTGTGGAAAAGGGAGAGTGACACTGTAAGTTATTTGCAAGCTAGTTTTCAAAGCTCTCTCCAATCATGTTTCTATTTTGTTGTGCATGTTACTCCGTGGACAACACTGTGGTCTCAGGGAGGTTTTCTTGTCTTGTGGAACTTGACCTTTTATGGTGATGGCTCTTTCCCCCCTAAACCTGGGTACTTATTCAACATCTTGCTTTTCAGGGTGCTATGGTAGAAAAGAAGATTCTAGCAAAAGTCCATAGCAGGTTTATAGTCTCTCTGGCCTATGCATTTGAAACCAAAACCGACCTCTGTCTGGTGATGACCATCATGAATGGAGGCGACATAAGGTAAATGGAACCTTCTCCAGATGTGGGAGAGGGGGTCCCGGCTGTGACCAGGGATGGGGCCCGGTGGTCCAAGCTTGGTGAGAGGCTCTCTGGGGCCCTGCCAGCCCGCTTCCCACTCAGAGCTCACAGCATTGGAGGAGCAAAGGAAAGCCCCAGGCCCCCATTAAAATCCTTCCCTATGCCTGGGGGAAGTAACCCTAAAAGTACTAAGAATACCTCCCTATGAAGCAAGGTGTCACTTGCTTTCCTCGAGTTTGTTTTGAAGCTGCGGGAAGTGAGGAGTGGTTTTGATAGCAGGATATATGGTACTCCGTATGTTAACATAGGTGCTAACCGGTGGCTAACTACTATGTGCTAGTTGGATGGTGACTAATGGGGGTGGAGGTGGGGAGTCTCAAGAAGGTTGAAGGCTTTCCAATAAGAGGGATGGTAAATGACAAACTTCCTCAACTTCCCTGCCTTGTGGAGAGCCACTCTTAGGGGATGGCAGAGCTAGAAGCACAGTGTGGCCAGTTGAGGGACCACGTAGAGAGAATGTGCTTGTGTCCCAGAATTTGCCCTGTGCCTTGATTTGCCCTAGGTCTGAGAGCCAGGCCCTGGCTCCGAAGACGAAATCAGATCTTTGGCTCTCAGAGGCAGGAAAAGGGATTCTGGACTCATTGGGAGACTTGGCTGGTGTTAAAACACTGATTGGATTTGAGCTCTATCACTGGAATTTTTATTTTTTGCATGAAGGAAAGGAAAACCCACCCATGTACTAGCTGAGCAAGGTAGCCTCTCTTTGCCTCAGTTTCCTGGCCTATAAAATGGGGATAAACATAATACCTATGTTCAAAGGTTGCTGTGAGGATCAAGGAAGTTAACACATGTAAAATAATTAGAGGAGTGCGTGGCACATGTGAGTGTTAACCAAAAGCGAGCTGCCGCTATCTGTGTTGTTGTTTGGCACATCCATTCTCTAACCTGGCTTGATCTCCATTCAGTCGCTGTGAGGGAAGCTTGGCCCATTTTACAGATGAGGAATCTGAGGTCTGGATTAAGTAGCCCTTTTAAGGTTACAAGGGAAAGAGGAAAAGTGTTCTAGGAAGTGCAAATAAAATGCCTTGAAGACGGGAGCAGATGTAGCTCAAGCACCTTTTTCCCACGTACAAAGTCCTGGGTTCAATCCCTGGTACTGCCTTTAAAAAAAAAAAGAAGCCTTGAAGAGAGTGGAAATGATGATACTTTAAAACCGTTTATATTGTTCTAGCTGTCTGATTTGAGGGGTGTCCTTGTTTATTTGACGCCGTGTCTGCCTCTTCCTGGTTGTCTAGTCTACAATAAGTCATTTCATTTTATTTGTTGGGTTTTGTCTTTCTGTAAAACGCAAGAGTGGTAGAAATGAGAAAAAATACATTTTAGGAGAGAAAAGAGACTGGGAAGGAAAATCCTTCTCCACAACCAAACAAAGAATTAGATTTTTAAGGTTGGGTGAAATAGCCTACACATTTCAATAGACTTTACATAAATATTTACCTTCTGAAGTCACGTGGGCGGCTTAGTTTGCCCTCCTCTGCCCCCTTATTCATTCAGTTGGCCATAAGGAAAAGTTTTCCAGCATCTGCAGGCCAGGGTAGGGAAGAAGGGGAGAGGAGATGAACTTTGAACCCCTTTCTCTTCTTTAGCAGTCTATTTGTGAGGCTGTTAAAACTACCCGCTAAGATGGGATTTGGGTATTGCCTCTGTTTCTTCTTTTGACCCAGTGCCTTTGGCTAAGCTCTGAATGACCAGACAACTAGACTAAGTTGCATCCAGACCCTCTGCTGAGACAAACAGATGCTTCAGAAGCCCTCCCTCTGTTTCTCAGTGATTTTCCTTTCCACTAAATCTGTGGGCCCACTGCTTGTAGTTGTGGCCAGAAAAGCTCGTTCCTGCCCCTGCCGCAGTGGTCTGCCCTCCCTCCCTAGGTATCACATCTACAACGTCAACCAGGAGAACCCTGGCCTCCAGGAGCCGCGCGCCGTCTTCTACACGGCCCAGCTCATCAGCGGGCTGGAGCATCTTCATCAGAGAAGGATTGTCTACCGCGACCTCAAGCCTGAGAATGCTCTCTTGGACAATGACGGTGAGGGGCGGCCGCCCTGGCCTCACGGGGCTCCCACCTGATCTTGGGGGGGTTCTCTCAGTCAGTCCAGCCAGGCTGCCCTCTCCCAGCTTGTCTCCAAGGCCTGCACAGTTACCTTTAAGAGGAGTGAAAAGACTTTGATAAATTTTTGCTAGAGCTTTAAAGGGCAACGGGACACCCTAAATTGGACTTCCTGCCCATTTGACAAATTTGCAACAGAACGGCAGCTGGCAGAACATTCAAAGGGACATCCCACTTTTTAATGGGCTTCGGTGAAATCCGGTGCATAATTGGGCACCCAGGATTACAGTGAGTTAATCTAGAAATGTCTGTAGGTCATAGTTAATCTCTTATGGGCAAATCCTCATTGTATCATTTTTTCCCTTTCTGACTTGTATGTGAAGTCAAATTGGGATTCTTATCAGAAAATAGAGAGATTTGGGCATCTAAAACAGTCTTGGGATCCCCTCCCCCTCAATATCACTACATCAAATAAACACACAGGCATCCACAAAAGCTTTTGCTGCTGAGCTTGGGAAGGAGAAGGCAGAGGCGGAAACTGGATTTTGGACTGATTCTGTCCTGAATTCCAGTTGCAGGCACTGAAGGCGCCCAGCCCCCCCACCCCGTGCCCTCTGGGCCCCTCTGCAGTCTGGCAAGGAGACAAGGCAGGGGCCGTTTCCACCTGGCACCAGGGTTGGGATGACCTCGCTGTCCGTGTGGCCCTGAGGGTGTGCAGAGGGTGGCATTTGGCTCCTGCAAGGCTCTGAGCACGCCAGGCTCTTTTGTTCTCTGGAGCCACGTGCGCACTCGGCCAATATTTGCTTTTCAGGCAATATCCGAATTTCTGACCTTGGGCTGGCTGTGGAGCTGAAGGACGGGCAGACCAAGACCAAGGGCTATGCAGGGACCCCAGGTAAGGAGCAGGGGAGTGTGGCAGGGGGCAGGGGACTCAGCAGGCAAAGCTCTCTCCAGGAGAAGGGGGCCAGAGGCAGGGACCCCTTTGGGGCACCGTGGCCTGGGAGTGGGGTAGGGAACGCGGAGAAGGTGGGTCAGGCAGCAGGTTCAGGCTGATGGGGGTGGGTGGGTGATGTAGAGAAGTGGCTCCCTCACCCTTTGGAGCAAATATTAAAAAATCAGGAGGACTCATCAATTGATTTCTCATCTGTATATATCCCCAGCTGTTCCAAGAGTTTTTACCTTTCACTGCAGAAATCCCCCCCCCCGGGGCCCCAACTTAAAAAATTATTGTTGGTGTTGACACCCAGTGGCCTCTATGATAAAAGCTTTTTCCTTTTGGTGTCTTGCTGGGCATGGCCGTGAGGCAGATGGGACTCCAAAATGGACTTTAAAGACTTTCTCAGGACATCAGCTCAGCAAGTTTGTCTGGCGTGCTCTGCTGGAGGAGGGCCCTGGGACTCTGTGGACCTCTCTAAATGGACTGAGTCAGAGAGAGACAGGTCCAGCAACTCTAACTGTTGTCAGGCACTTGTTCAAAGCCCTCGAAATGTACTAACTTTAATGAAACGGACATGAGTGCCTCATGGGCACTTACTAATGCACAGTGTGCTCAGACTAGAACCCAAGCCAAGAAGGGCTCACCTGCCCCGAACCGCAGCATGGGCAAGGCCTTCACTGTCTAAGAAAGGTCACTGTAGTGTGTGGGACGGGTGAGGATGGAGACCTAGAAGAGGAAGGGGCTGCTCCTATCCAGATAGCAAAGTCGGAGTAGACCCCTGTGTATGTGTGGAGTGTCCCCTAACCCCCTGCCTCTTCTGCCTCCTCCACCCCATCTCATTCATCTTCTCTCATCCTTTCCTTCAGGCAGGAAGGGAAGCAGTCCAGTGTAGAGCAGAGAGGAGACTTCAAAGTCAGGTAGACCTGGATACATATTCCAGGCCCATCACTTACTAGCTGTGTGACCTTGGATGATTTACTTACCCTCTCTGAGCCTTCAGGTCTTCATCTGCAAAATGGAGATTATATTTACCACACAAGGCTCACTGAGAATTAATTCCTGCAGTGCTGTCAAAAGCACTTGGCACATAGTAGGTATTCGATACATTTTTAATTCTTCTTTTCTCTTTCTTCCACATTCTTGATGGTTCAGTGTTTTCAGGCTTATTTCTGATAGTATTTCTAAGAAATATATATATATATATATTTTGGCCTTGGGGAGAAAGCTCTCTTGCCTGAGATTGAGGAGATTGTACAGAGTGGCGATTCTAATCTTGTTTTATATCATCAAATCCTCCAAATTCCTCTGCTTTAAGCACTTTTTGAGTTGGTGCCTGTCACCACAGCAGTTTTGTCCTCACCCGTGGCATTAACAAGGAGAAAAGTTATACCTGGAAGAAGGCTAAGAACGGGTTTTCTTCCTCATTTATAAGGAAGGGCAACTCTGGTGTGAGACTGTCTACCTTGGCACATTTTCTGTCTGTGTTGTGTTTGTCTAGGAGCAGAGTTCAGTAGACATTTGATGGCTTTGGGCTCCGTTGGAAGTGCCCCAGTTATGGAGGTTTGGAAAGATCTTGTGGGAAGGCAGCTTGTCTGTAAAGAGGTCCCACGGCATAGCAAGGGCTCAGGGCCGACGTCTCCTCTTCATGTACTAATATAAGCCCTATTTTGTGTCTGTGGCTAAAATGGACTGGTAATGCTATTTGCTATCTTCTGTGTTACTTGAGTTTTCATAACCCTCAACCAAAACCCATGACATCCCACCACCCCAGGGCATGTTTTCTTCCTCAAAGCTCTTTATCGTGAAAATTCGGCTCCCATGCTTCAGGGTGATTCAGATCATTAGGAGAAAACTATAAAGAACTGCTCGACATCAAAATATGTCAAGAGGCCCTACACTGGGTCAGGATTTGACGTAGTTGTGTTTGTTAGGATATAAACTAACAAACTGTCAAGACCACTCATTGCTTTGCACACTAAGTATTGTGGTCAAATTGGCCAGCAGAGGGCGCCATTATCATTGCTGTGGAGAGAGTCACAGTTTTCTCTCTGAACACTAGGTGGATATGAAGTTTTCCCACAGGGCATTTCTTTATTAGTGAGGGCGCATGGTGAGTGCAGGAATCACCCCTTGTATTTGATATTAGGCTCAGGATATGACCCTAAAACAGTTAAATGATAGATGCTGACATCAGAACGTACATTAAAAGTCTGGGGTGTTGGGGTATCAAGCAAACTCAAAGGAGCTCAAAAAAAAAAAAAAA
>JAQZBX010029325.1:0-27358 GCA_029593785.1 Cabassous unicinctus | reverse complement strand
CTGTGTCATCCCCTTCCCTTGAGTGTGGGTGAGATATGTGTCTTCCTACTAACCAATAGAATAAGTAAATATAAGGATTGCTATGCTTATGACTATGTTACATAAGATTGTAATATCTGTCTTGCTCACAGACTGTCTTATTTTGTCTTTGATGAAGCAAAGTTCCAGGCTGTGAACTACCCAGTGGAGATGCACACTAAACAAAGAACTGAGGGCAGCCTCTAGCCAACACTCAGCAAGAACTGAGCCCATCAGTCCAACAACTTGCAATGAACTGAGTTCTGCCAGCAACTACAGGAGTTTGAGAGCAGATCCTTCTCCAAGTGAACCTTGAGATGTGATCACAGCTCTGGCTGACACCTTGATTGCAGCCTTGTGACACACCACAGAAGCACCCAGTGCTTCATGGAGTTAGTTGTGCCCACATGCCTGACCCACAGAAGCTGCAAGATAATATAAGAAGTGTTTCAAGCCATAAATTTATGATAATTTGTTATACAGCATTAGATAAGTAATACTGTACATATTTAGACCTCTTCTCTAATTGTATTTTCTCAGCAAATTAGTAAACTTGTGTTCTGATTTATATTCTAAGCCATTTTTTATTTGGTAAAAGTGATCTAAGCCATTTAAGAGGAAGCCCAACTCTGGACATTAAAAATTTCAATCTGTCCTATATATCTGCAGATAAATCAGTTATCTGTAGTTCTTTCATGATGGAGGAGGGGATTTCAGTCCTTTCTCATTCTATATCTTCTATGATGAACTTCTAATTCCAAAGATATATGCTATTATGTAAATAAAACGCTATCATTGGTGGAAAATATACAAAATATTCAGGAAGGAAATTCATCTTTGTATGTGACATATAATAATAGAAATCCAAGTTCCCACCTAGGAATATAGTATTATTACATAAAGAGGGGAGTGGTTTCATAAATGTTTGGTTATATATTATATTAGAGTGAAAGTAGGCTGCTATAAAAGAGAGACCGAATGATATAGTTATTTAACATATAAGAGGTTTATTCTTTTGATGTGACAGACCCTAAAAAATGGCCCAGGTTAACAGGACAGTGCATCTACCCTTCTTCATTCATGGACTCAGGTTCCTTTCTCATCTTTTCTTGGCCCACCCTCATGCTTTCATACTGAATATGTGATCAATAAGTTAATGTCATTGGCATCATCAGTAAGCTTGTAAGAAATGCAGAATTCCGGTCTCCACCCCAGAAATCCTAAACTATATTTGAATTTTAGCACCAGGTTATTCAAATATACACCACCATTTGTAAAATATTGCAAAGGAATCCTCTTAACTACAATAGTGACCCTACTCTCTTGGGTTCAGGTGACAAAAAGGAGAAATAAACTCTGAGAAGTACTCATTCAACATTTTAGATTTCAGTCTGGAACTGGCACATATCTTTCTGTCTACAGCCAATTTACAAAAACTTAGTCACAAAACTGCATCTAGTTGCACAAGCGACAGGGGCTTTTGTTAAAAATGGCCTGTGTTTAGTTCATATTAGTGAGACCATAAAATATTTGTCATTTTGTGTCTGGCTTATTTCACAGAACATAATTTTCTCAAGGTTCATCCATGTTATCATATGTGTCCCAATTCATTTTTCTTACAGCAGCATAGTATTCTATCCTATGTATGTACCACATTTTGTTTATCCATTCATCATTTAATAGACACTTGGGTTGTTTCCTGTGATGAAAGTGAGAGCAGCTGATTGTACATTTTGGATAGACTGTACAAGACATGGGAATGTATAACACAATAAAACATATGGTAGAAGATTAACTGTGTGGTTAACAGTACAAATATGAGAGTGTTCTCTCATGAACTATACCAAATGTAGAATACTAATGCATGGTGTTAATAATGAGTGTATTGAAAAAATATACCAAATGCACATGATGGATTATACTTAGTGGAATAGTCCGATGATGTTCTTTAATAATCTGTAACAAATGTTCCACAACAATGTAAAGTGCTGGTGGAGAAGTGATGTATGGTAATTCTGCACATTATGCATGTTTGTTTTGTAAGTTCACAAATTTTCTTATAAATATATATTTTTAAAAATACCTCTGGATGTTCCTGGTGCCAGGTGCCTGTGTCAGAGCCTGCTGGCAGTTGATTACCAGGTGTCTTTTGAGGGTTTTTTTCCATTGAGGGTATACTTTTGCATTGACCATCAAGTCTCACGACATTGAATTTGAAGGCCACGAACCCATGTAAACCTCCATTATACTGCTTAGAAGTGTACATTTTCACAAATATCTAGCAGTCTCTGACACAGTCACTTGGCAACAGAATTCACACAGAAGCATTTTTTACTCAAAATTCTATTAAACTTGATAAATATTTATTTACTCCCTTAATAGGTGTCAAGTAATGTTTTAGTTAACCACACACACACACACAAATCCCTGTAATCAGAGCTCCCATTCTACTATATTATTCTATTTCAAAATTTTCAGTAGTTTATCCATGATTACTGTGATTTCCTAGAATTTGTAGAAATTGAGTACATTTCTAAAAATGTACTTCTGGATATTGTTTTTTAAATGATTATTTATGTTTTTCTTTTAACTCTCCTACACCTCTTAACAGGCCCTTTTTCATTTCTTTTTCTTTAATATACTTTTTTCCTTTTTTTAAATACTTAGATTACATAAATGTTACACAAAAAAATGTAGGGGATTCCCATACACCCCACTCCCTACTACTCCAACACTTTCCCACATTAACAACATCCTTCATTAGTGTGGTACATTTGTTACAATTGATGAACACATATTGAAGCATTGTCACTAAGTGTGGATTTTAATTCACATTATAGTTTAATCTCTTTCCTGTCAATTTTGTAAGTTATGACAAGATATATAATGGTGGCCACCAGAAATTCTGAGGGGAGGGAGAGGGAGAAGTAAGTGTAATATGGGGGCATTTTTGGAATATTGGAATTGAATGATGTTGCATTGACAGATACTGCCCCTTTTCATTCTTATAAAGCATGAAGGATGCAAAAGATTTTGGAGAATATTATGCCCATGCCTAAATTTTAACTATAGTGCTACAAGGATGTCTTTTTTTTTTTCTTTTACTAGTTTTCTTATGAAAAAATTTGTTTTATGATCTAAGACTAAGTCCATTCCTTGCTTCTTTGGATGAGTTCTTAGGTTGCTGGTGTGGGGATCTGCATGTCAGTGTTGAGTGGTGTCAGTAGGAGATTGTCATGTAACATGAAAGTGTGGGTCTGGACCTGAAAACTCCATGAGTGCTCTCTGCCAAGCTCTGCTTCTCAGTTTAGCATGAAGTGTGCAAAACTGAACAACCATAATTTGCCTTCTTGACTTCAATATATATGACAAGATCAAGTGAACAAAAAGATGTTAAAGGAAAAATGTATGAGGAATATAATTCAGGATAACCTCATTTAATTGAATGTGTGTGTGTGTGGGTGTGTGTGTGTGTGTGTAGTTGAACATTGGAATTCCGATAGAAAGAGCATTATTTGACTGTGAACTCTGGGAAGGTTTTCTGAGGAGATGATGTGTTATCTGGGTACTATCGCCAAAGGAGAAATGGAGGGTGGAAATTTTAATGGAGAGGGCATTCAGCTGCCATGAAATGTGAAAATATCAGGGAATGAGCCTGTTTATGTGTATTCATGAGTGACATAAGCATTAGCAGAAGCACTAGGAGGAAAAGTGGAAAAGATGATGATGTTACAGGTTTAGAGTACTTGAAATCCAAGTGAGTATCTCACCTATTGAATTTTAAAACTCAAGTAACCAATTTTTTTATGACATCATATTTTTTCAAATGCCAACTTTTCCTTTCAAGATTCAGCATGTGGGTTAAAAACAGAGGGAAGGAGGAAAGAATGAAAAGAGGAAATCGCTGCATTTGGACTTCTCAATAAAGACCCATAAATATCCAATTGAAGAATTCCAGAATTAGTGTTTTGTGATATTGGCATTGATGAAATTCATTTGTGAAATTCTGGTATGTCTCAGTTAAAACTTCTCACAATGAAAACTCATATAAGTATTTTACATGAAGTATTATTTATCTTTTATTAAATTGTGAGATTTTTTAAAAAAAATTCAATGAGTACTAAAATTTTTGTGAAAGGAGTTATGATATTGTATGTTTGAGAAACACAAAAATGATACTATAAAGGAGAAGCAAGATATTTTTCATGAGACTACTGCTTTTTTAAATAGTGATACTGAGGTATAGAAGTAACCTAATTTGTCCAAGATCAAGACACATCTTAGACTAGTAAGTTTTGTATTCTGAATATTTTGATGTAACCCAGTGGAGATTTGGAAGCACACTTCTGATACTTTATTAAGGAATAAAGCAGCTAACCGTATTAAGAATCATGGTTAATAGTTAATAGCAAAATTATAATTATTTTCTTTTACCGATTGTAACAAATGTACCACACTAATGCAAAGTGTTAGTAATGGACAGGCAGACAGAGTATAAATGTAGTTACTTTCGATATTCTCCAAAAATTTACTGTAAACACACAACTTCTCTAATTTAAAAAAAAAAAAAAAACCAGAAAAGAAAAGAGTGGTCTGAAGACACTGATGCATCATAGTTGGATGCATGCAGTTTCAGTCTTAAATTTTTTTAGTGCAGAAAGTATCCTCCTAGTTTCCAAATGCAGGGAAGGAGCAGCAAGTCTGATCTCCTCAGTGGAGTTCTAAGAGCTTAAAGAAGTAGGTCCATGAATACAGATAATTTCAAAGTCTGTTGGACACAATTCCTTAAAAATGGTATGTAAAATTAAACAACTCTTAATGGTTTTTGATTTTAGGAAATGAATAAATCTTAATAAAACTTGTTCTCATATTTCTGTACTTCATTTTTCTCCTTTGTCAATATAACCATGAAACTTTCATACCCTGGCTTATTTGGCCTTTGGCTCTGAGAGCGATTTACTTTTTTATTAAAAAAGTTTATAAAACAGCCGTGAATGACATACAGCATCCCCATACACCACCCCACCACTAACACCTTGCTTTGTTTTGGATCATTTGTTAAAATTGGAAAAGAACATTCAAATAGTACTAACTAGTGTCTATATCTTCCATTAGGTTTATTTTCCAAAAAATCACCTATTATTAATACATTAGTTATAATTCATGTAGGAATGTTTTCATATATTTAATGTTATTCATAATACATCATCCACTCCAGGTTCACTATGTTATACAGTTCCATGCTTGGTATAATCCATCCACAGTGAACACTCAGTGGCTCTCATTTTCATCACAGAGTTGTGTTGTCATCACCTCAGTCAATTTTACAATGTTTCCATTACTCCATAAAAATCCCTTACCTTCTTATACCCCCTGATTTTTGACCCTTATATTGATATAGTACCCTCTTTACATTGATGCAAAAATAAAACCTATAGTCCATACTTTGTATTAGTTACATTTTCTCAAGTATTACCATATCCTTACAACCTTGTAAAAGTGATGTACATTTGTTCTAGCTCATAGAAGAATATTTTTGTATTTGTACTATTAACCACAGTCCTTACCCACCACTGAATTCGCTATGTTTTACAATCCCAAGATTATTCTTTAACTTTCTTTCCATTGACATTTATGTTGCTACAATACCCCTTTCAGCCACATTCACGTTTATAGATCAGCATTGTTAGTTATAGTCACTATTTGCTATTATCAACTCTAACCTTTCCTAACATTTACAATCAATCTTACTAAAACATTCTGCATACATTAATCATCAGATACCCGTTCTCAACCCTCATACTATACCCTAGTAACTTATGCTCTAGATTTTAACACCATGAGTTTACTCATTGTATTTAGTTCATTATAGTGTGATCATAAAATACTTTTTTTCTTTTGTTACTGGCTTATTTCAATCAACATAATGTCCTCAGGGCTCATCCATGTTGTCACATATGTTGCAATTTTATGTCTTCTTAAAGCTGAATAGTACTGCAGCATATGTATATACCACATTTTTTAAATCCATTCATCAGTTGATAGATACTTGGGTTATTTCCGTCTTGTAGCAATTGTGAATAATAACACAATGATCACCAGTTTGCAAATGTCAGTTCGCGTAATTGCTTTTTTCTTTATAAATATCAGTGTGTCCATATATATTACTAGTACTGGAATTGCAGTTCATATGGCAGTAATATATTTAGCTTCTTTAGGAACGGCCAAATTATTTTCCACAAAGGATACACGATTCTACATTTCTAGCAACAGTGAAGGACTGTTACTATTTCTCCACATCCTCTCCAGAACTTGCTGTTTTCTGTTTGTTTGTTTTTTTAATAATGGTCATTCTACCAAGTGTGAAATGATATCTCATTGTAGTTTTGATTTGCATTTCTCCAATAACTAGTGATGTTGAACATCTTTTTGGGTGTTTTCTGGACATTGTATTTAATCTTTAGAAAATGTCTATTTAAGTGTTTTGTCCATATGTTTTCTGATACATGGTTTACAAATATTTTCTCTGATTGAGTAGGCTGCATTTTCACCCTCTTGACAAAGTTATTTGAAAACAAAAGTGTTTAATTTTGAGAAGGTCCATTTATCCATTCTCTTTCATTGCTCATGCTTTGGTTGTAAAGTTTAAGAAAAAACCACCTACCTCAAGATCTTGAAGAACTTTCCCTAAATTTTCTTCCAAGATTTTTATAGATCTAAATTTTATAAATAAGACTTCTATCCACTTTGAGTTGATTTTTATAAAAGGTGTGAAATAAGGGTTCACTTTCTTTTTTTAACCTATGGTTATCTAGGTCTCACAGCATCATTTGTTGAATAGACTGACCTGAACTGGATGGGTATACTTGACTGATTTGTGAAAAATCATTTGACAATAGATGTGAGGGTCAATTTCTGAACTCTCAATTCATTTCTATTGGTTTATATGTCTATTTTTATGCCACCACTATGCTGCATTCACCACTGGTGCTAAGTAATATCATTTAAAGACAAGAAATGAGGATTCTCCAACTTCATTCTTCATTTTAAAGATATTTCTGGCTATTATGGTCAATTTTCCTTTCCTAATAAAATTGATCATTCGCTTTTCCAGTTCTGTAAATAAAAAGGCTGTTGTAGTTTTATCGGGTTTGCATTGAATCTATAAATTGGGTAGACTTTATATATTAATGATATTTAGTCTTCCAACCCATGAACATGGAATGTCCCTCCATTTCTTTAGGTCATCTTTGATTTCTTTTAGCAATATTTTCAAGTTTTCTGTGTACAATCTTTTACATCCTTAGTTAAATTTATTCCTAAGAATTTGTTTATATTTGTTGCTGTTATAAATGGATTTTTTTCCTGACTTCCTCCTCAGATTTCTCATTACTAGTGTATAGAAACAGTACTGATTTTTTAGTATTATCTTGTATGCTGCTGCTTTACTGAATTCAGATATTAGATCTAGTAGCTTTGATGCAGGTTTTTTGGAGCTTTGTCTCTATAGGATCTTACCATTTGTAAACATCGAAAGTTTTAAATCTCCCTTTTCAGTATGGATGCATTTTATTTCTTTTTCTTGCCTAATTTCCCTAGCTATAGCCTTTACCACAATATTAAACAATAGTGGTTATAGTGGACATGCTTGTCTTGTTCTTGGTCTCAGATGGAAATCTTTCAGTCTTTCACCATTGAATACATTTGCTGTGGGTTGTTCATATATGCCCTTTATCATGGAGAGAAAGTTTCCTACTATCCCTATCATTCAGAGTCTTTTTATCAAGAGAGGATGCGAAAGCACCCAATCCTAAACTACAATTGTGGGAATGTTCTTTTGGCAAATATAGCAGGAGAACGGTACTGGTGCAGGACATCAGGAATAGGGGGAAATGTGGGATAGGGTGCACCTGGGGCATGTTCCTCTGGAATATGAAAATGTTCATTTTATCATATTGTGTTATCTCAGTGGGTGGAGACCCAAACAATAAAGAAGAAAATATTAAACTTCCTTCCTGGGGAGTACTTTTATGTTTTCAATTAGATAGGCAAGAAACTCTAGAGAACATATGCAGTGCCTACTAAAAGAAAACAGAACAATATATCAAACCCCCAAAATTAATGCATGCAATTTTAAACCTTATTAATCAAAAATTGAAACTTATTGGTTATCATAGGTTCTGAGGGGAATAGGAAGGAAGAATATAATGGATGGAACATAGGGCATTTTTAGGGCATTAGAATTGTTCTGCACAATCTTGCAATAATGGATACAAGCCATTGTAAATTTTGTCAAAACCTATAAATGTGTACATCGCAAAATGTAAACCTTAATGTAAACCATTGACCATAGTTAGTAGCAATACTCCAATATTTGTTCATCAATTGTAACAAATGTACCATACTCATTTAATATGTATCAATAGGAGAAAATGTGAAAAGGGGAGGGGCTGGGTTATAGGGGAATCACCTCTATTTTCTGTGTGACTTTTCTGTAACCTAAAGTTTCTTTGAAAATAAAGTGAAAAAAAAATAAGACACTGAGGGATCATATAGAAGAAATTGTCATTGTACATAAAAGAAAGACATAATGAAGGGTCACAACTGTGGCAGGAGAGGATATTTATGTATGGTGTCAGTGATAGAGAGATGTATAGGGAGGGGTGAACCTGGAGCATGCCTTTATGCAATATGAATATGTTCAAATGCTAATGGTGTTTTGTCTCGGTGGGCGGAGACCCATACAATTACGGAAAGAATATTGAATTCCCATCCTGGGATGTCCTGCTACATTCTCTTATAGAGTTACAAGAATCCCCATAGCACATGGACTGCCTAGCAAGGAGACACCAATATACCAGGCCCTTGACATTGATGGTTGTAATTATGAGCCTTGTTCTTGTGAAGTTGAAACTTAGATTAGTATTATATATTGCTTAAGAGTTACCTCTTGAAACCTCTTTGTTATTCAAATGTGGACTTTCTCTAGGCAAAACTCAGCATATAAACACACTACCTTCCCCCTGGTATGGGACATGACTAGATGAGCCTCCCTGACATGGAGAGATTATTACCAACTAGCAATAATTCTATAAAAAGAACTTGACCAAAAGTGGGGAATATTAAATACAAATGAGTTTTTATGGCTAAGAGATTTCAAAGTGAGTTGGGAGCTCATTACAGAGGTCACGCTTATGTACGTCTCATCAGGATCTCTTTGACTGTCATAGTAAACAATGTGTCAAACAGGGGGTCTCCTGAGGGCCTTAGAGACATCTTGACACTATAAGCAAGGCAGAAAATTTCAGAAATTCAGCACTCTGTCAGTTGAATTTACTTTGGAATACATGCTCCCAAATGTAACATAGTTAGACTCATTTATATTTTCCCTACACATGGCTTTTCTGCCCCTTTTTATTTGAAACTATAATTAGTACTATACTTGTTAAATATATGTCTCAAAGCCTTAAATCTTCAGTCTATTCATATGCCAGTTGAGCCGTCAATCTCAGTAAAGTTACAATACCTACTCTACATTCATTGGACTCCCCCAGGATAAATCACAAAAGGATGATGATGGGCAACACCCATCCTATAAAAAGCCAGTATCTACCACTGTAAGCAAGAGAGTTCCATCCACCTGCTCCATTGGAAGTAAACCCCCTCCCAATCGGAAACAAAGTGGTTATCACCATGCTAAAATTCTCTAGATTGAGTTATGAACAAACATAAAGAGGGAATGCAACTATGGACTAAAGTAGACTTATTATTATTCTAGCAATATAAGCTCTTATAGCAATGATATAATGGCAGTGGTCACCAGAGGTTCTGATGGAAGGGAGATGGAAGAATAAGTGCAATATGAAGCATTTTTGAGACATTGGAATTGTTCTGAATGACACTGCAATAATGGATAGAAGCCATTATATATTTTGTCAACACATATAAAAATGTGCAGTGCAAAGTGTAAAGTATAATGTAAACTATTGACCATGGTTAGTGGCAATGCTTCAATGTGTGTTCATCAATTGTAACAAAAGGAACACAATAATGAAAGATATTGTGTGCAGCTGCACTGAGAGACTGATGAAGCTCCACTCACCTTCCTTCTCCTGCCGGTGGCAGGAATGGTGTCAGCAGTAAACTAAGCCAGAAAGAGTGAAACTGTGCATAGATGCCTAAAGAGACTGATATATCACTGCCAACATTCCTCCCATGTCCAACCCCTGTGGGGTTGGAGCCCAGACTGGGATGGTAATTTGATCTGGGTGGAAAGAAGCCAATCCTTACTGTCCTAGAAGTCACTATGATTTTCAATCAGCCCCACTTCTACCCCTTTGGTGGCAGAGTTAAAATGGAGACTATAGGTTTCTGACTTGGATAAGATCGAACTTTAGCTATTCTTCATGTTGGAATCTTACTAGCAAAATTTGCTAATCAATAGCTGTAGTCGGTGCCCAGCCATCTCTTCCTCCTTATTTTGGGAAATGGTGTTTTCAATCCCAGCCAGGAAGTCATTCCTGAAATGGCCTGCCCTACCCATAGGGGATAGGTACTGGCCTCTGCAGTGTGGAGGGATCTACTCGCAGTAGTTGACCAGTCTTCTACTACCATTCTTCCCTGGATGGTGTACAGTGTTCTTCTGCTTTCCAGAGACCCTCAGATAGATGATTTAAATGGATAGAGCAGGTTACTATGGGCCCTTAGAACTCCCTACTTTGCCTCCACCATGTCCCTTTTCAGGACTACTTACTTTCCCCAGCTTTTGATCTCTACTCCTAGGTCTGGTTATACTAAAGGTTTCATGATGATGTTCTCTCTATTTTCCTGATATGGGATGTGCCATAGTCTTTCCATTAAACTTTAATTTCATTTTTGTCATTTTTTCCTCTACTTGTCAGATCTCTGAAACCCAAACTTTTCATAGCCAATGATCTATTTTATTTTTACTTTTCTCCTAACATGACCTTTTTATTAGGCTGTTAAACTTTTTGTTCATTTATTTCTTTTTCTATTTATTATGTTTACAACAGTCTATTGAAGCCTCTTATCATCATGAGATACCTGTATCCATTTTAGTGCTGATATGATAGCAACTAGTATGTTTTAATGTTTCAAAGGAGATGTTCAGTTTATTATGAGTAAATGGGTAATTTAAATGAATAATTTTCAAAACTTGAAAAAACACTTGGAAACACAAAAGCAAACTCTCATTACAAGTATAAGGTACCTGCATCATATATATATTTTACCCATATTACATATTTAATTATATAGCAATCCTTAAAACATACTTGTTTTATAATTTCTGAGTTCAGGTGAAAAATATAAAGCACAGAGGTATCAATGGACTTGTTAACTTTCACAACAGTTATGGGCAGTGTGGTGGGGTTTAACTCTATTCTGTGTGGCTTAAACTCTAGGTATTGATCATTGTACTCACAAATTTGCAAAATGAAGTTTGTGAACATTTGCCTTTCAGAGAACCTGCTTTCAAACCAGATGTTCTCCAGTTAATGTTGTAGCCCATCTTTTACAGAATTTTGAATTCTTCACTGAGCAATCTGTATATTAGGAATTTTTATTCCTCTCTCTGCAGATTATTTATGCTCTTCTACTACCTCTCACATGGTACCTTACATATATAATGATCTTATTTAAATTTGTCATAAATCTCATATGAAGGTGTGAAAAACAGATGGATATTTCCCCATGCCTCATAATAAGTCAGTTTAATTTTGTGGCAAATATTGAATAAAAATAATTATA
The DNA here is from genome assembly GCA_029593785.1 of Cabassous unicinctus. Classification (NCBI taxonomy): domain Eukaryota; kingdom Metazoa; phylum Chordata; class Mammalia; order Cingulata; family Chlamyphoridae; genus Cabassous; species Cabassous unicinctus. Next base: position 15,571 of record JAQZBX010029325.1, on the reverse strand, counting down.
AAAATATATGAGAACATAATAGGTATGATTTTTTAATATTTATAAATAAGTGAATAATCACAATGAGAAAATTGCCTAACTGGAAGATGTAAAAAAGAAAAACAATAACAGAAGGAAAGAAATAAAAATACATAGAAAAAGCAAATTTTAATAGTGGCAAAGGAACAGGAGGCTGAGATTTATTTAGTATTTAATATTAAACAGAAAATTTTAGAAAATGATTTTGAATGCAAACAGTAACTGAAAAAGACACAGGGGAGCTGTACTAATATCAGGCAAAGTAGAATTTAAGTGCAAAACTGATAGATGAGACAATGAACACTACATGTTAGTCAAAATGGGCACTCTACCTAGAATAAATAACAATCATAAATATTTATTCATCTAACAAGGGTGCACCAAAATATATGAGGCAAACACTGCCTGAGGGGAGAAATAGAAGACTCTACAATAATAGTGGGGGACTTCAGAACAATACTTTCAGCAATATATAAAACATCTAGACAGTGGATCAATAAGAAACAGAAATCATGAATGATACAATAAAATAACTATACCTAACAGAAATGCATAGAATATTTCACCCCCAAATAGCAGGATATACATTTTTCTCAAGTGCTCATAGATTAATCTCCAGGATAGAACACATGTTAAGGGAAAGATCAAGTATCATTGAATATAGAAAGATTGAAATTATATGGAACATTTTCTCTGACAACAACAGAATGAAGCTAGAAATTAGTATTGGATGGAGATCTGGAAAATTAACAAAAATGGAATTTAAAGAACATTTGTAAATAATCAGTGGGTCAAGAAGAAATTGCAAGATAAATCAGTAAATATCTCAAGGTGAATGAAAATGTGAACACAACACATCAAAACTTATGGGAGACAGCAAGACATTTCCCTCTCAGCAAAGACACTGCTGAGAGGGAAATGTTAGCCTTAAATGCCTACATTAAAAAAGAAGACCTAAAATCAAAGATCCAGCTGTACATCTGGAGGTACTAGAAAGAGAACAGCAAACTAATCCTACAGCAAGCAGAAGGAAAGAAATAACAAAGATTAGAGCAGAAATAAATGAAATCAATAATAGAAAACCAAAGAGAATAAACAAAATCAAAAGTTTTTTTAGTATATTAACGCAGTTGATAAACCGTTAGCTAGTATAACAAAAAATAGACAGAAGATGAAAATAAATAGAATCAGAATCGAGAAAGGAGACATCACCACTGATACGACAGAAATAAAATGTATCATATTAGGATACTATGAACAACTGTACATGAACAAATTAGACAACTTAGATGAAATGGAAGAATTCCTAGAAACACACAAACAACCTAGACGGACTAAGGAAGACATAAAAGACCTCAATAGAAAAATCAAACCAAATGATATTTAATCAGACATCAAAAATATCCCAACAACGAAATGGTCAGGACTAGATACTTTTGCAGTATCTTCAAACAATTGAAGAGGAGGGGACTTTACCTAACTCTTTCTATGAAAACATCACGCTAATACCAAACATATAAAGATGCTAAAGAAAATAAAATTAAAAACCAATCTCTTTAATGAAGTTTGATGCAAATATCCTTCATAAAATATTGGTAAATTGAATCCAGCAAAACACTAAATTAATTGTACACTGTGATCAAGCGGGCTTTATCCCATGTATACAAGGGGGGATTCAACACAAGAAAATCAATTAATAGTAAACCACATTAGCAAATTGAAGGAGAAAAATTACAGGATATTCTCTATTGACCCAGAAATGACTTTTGACAAAATCCAGCATCCTTCCTTGATAAAAACACTTTGAAAGAAATATATAGAAGGAAACTTAATCAACATGGTAACAGGCATGTATGACAAACCCACAGCTAACATCATAATCTATGGTGAAAGAGTGAAAGTTTAACTCTAAGATCTGGAACAAGACAAGTGTGAAAGTTTGAAATTATTTATGAATTCCAAACAGAGATATTATGTTTGTAAACTGGTCTGTTCCTCTGGGCATGATAAACCTTTGATTTTATTAAATTCAGAGGTTTCACTTTTACTATATTAAATCAAGATTACGTCTTTGATTCGACCACATCATCAGGGCATTCAGGGTTGAGAACCTGCTGCCTTGATGGGCTATATCAGTGGACACTAAATCAGGAACATGGAAGTAGATACACAGAGAAGAAGAACGTAGAGGAAGGGAGACAGCCCCATACACATTGTAGAGGCCCCTGGAAGTGAGATGAGCCTGATAGTTTACAGTTGACCTTGTGAAGCGACCTAGCAGCTGAGCCCAGAAAAAAATGAACCTCAGAGGAAGAGACAGGAGTCATATGCCAGCCTTGAACTTAGATGGGAAGAAGATGGGATCAAGGATCCTTAAGAGAAAGGAGGATGAACCCTCACAGACATCACCCGCCGTCTTTCCTCAACATGTGGCAGATAATTTTGGGTGAGAAATCACCTCATGGTTCCATAAGTGGTCTCTTTAGGGCCTTGTGACTGTAAGCTTCTATCCCAAATAAATACCTTTATAAAAGCCAACAGATTTCTGGTACTTTGCATCAGCACCCCTTTGACTGACTAATACAATATGGATGCCCACTGTCACCACTCTATTTTGACATTGTGTTAGAAGTTCTTATTAGAACAATTAGGCGAGAAAAAGAAGTAAAAGACAACCAAACTGGAAAGGAAGAAGAAAACTTTCACTATTTGCAGATGATAGGATTGTATATATAGAAACATCTTGAAAAATCTACAATTAAGCTACTAGAGATAATAAATGAGTTCATCAAAGTCGTGGGATATAAGATCAACATGCAAAAATCAGTAATGTTTCTATACACTAGTAGTGAGCAATATGAGGAGGAAATTAAGGGAAAAAATCCATTGACAATAGCAACTAAAAGAATTAATTATATGGGAATATATTTAATGAAGGTGTAAAGCACTTGTACACAGAAAGCTACACAAAATTGCTAAAAGAAATCAAAGATGACCTAAATAAATGGCAAGGCATTCTGTGTTCATGGATTGGAAGACAAATTATTGTTAAGATGTGAGTTCTACACAAATTGAATTACATATTCAACACAATCCCAATAAAAATTCCAGCAGAATTTTTTTTTCAGAAATAGGAAACCCAATTATCAAATTTATTTGGAAAGGTAAGGGTCTCTGAATAGCAAAAGGCTTCTTGAAAAAAATGAACAAATTTGTAGGACTCACAGTACCTGTCTTTTAAGCATATCAGAAAGCTACAGCGGTGAAAACTGAATGGTATCAGCACAAGGATAGACTTATTGACCAATGGAACCAAACTGAGAGATCAGAAACAGACCTGGACAGCTGTGACCAAATGATACACAAATATAATAATATTCTTTCAGGATCTATAACAAAGGATAAATCACTAGTATAGGGTGTTGATAGCGAGGTGATATATGTAGAAAATGTGCTGAAAGCAAAATATGGACTCTAGTTAACAGTAATGTTTTAACATTCTTGCATCAGTTTTAAGAAAGATACCACACCAATGTTGTGTTAAACAACTAAATTTCCTTGTCAATTAAACTGTTTTACTCAGAGGCTTCTCCAAAATTCATGCAGATTGCTGCAGGTCAAAACTTCGTCTTCAGAAAAAAAAAAGAGGGAGGGACTTTACACGAGCAGGAAGGCAAGTATATAATTTATGTTCTACATATCAATTAACCCTTGTAAGAAGGTGTGTTAATCAGCCAAAGGGGTGTTGATGCAAAGTAACAGAACTCTGTTGGCTTTTATAAAGGATATTTATTTGGGGTAGAAGCTTACAGTCACAAGGTCTTAGCGTCCAAATCAAGGTATGTAAGAGGTACTTTCTCACCCAAAGTCATTTGCAAAGTGTTAAAGCATGATGGCAGGAAATGTCTCTGAGGGTTCAGCCTTCCTTCTGCCTTTTAAGGTTCCATGGTCCCAGCTTCTTCCCATCTCAGCTCTTGGCAGGCAGAGGGCTCATGGCTCTTCCTCTGAGACTCGTTTCTTTCTGGGCTCAGATGCTCTGTTTTCTTCACAAAGTCAGCTGTAGACTATCAGGCTCATCTCTCTTCCCAAGGCCTCTGCCATGTCTAATGAGCTGCCTCTCTTCCCCTGTGTTCTTCTTCTCTGTGTATCTTCTTCCGTGGGAGAGTCTGTTTATCAGCCTACCAAGGGGGCTGGGACTCAAAGCTGGGTCATAGTCTAATGACGTGTTTGAATCAAAGCCCTAATATTAACATAATTTAATCAGACATCTCAGATGATCTAATACAATCAAAGGGTAATCACACCCAGAGGAAAAGACCAGTTTACAAACATAATCAATATCTCTTCTTGGAATTCAAATATAATATCAAACTACCACAGAAGCAAAAGGTGGGACATGGTTAGGTGTCTTGACAGACAGGGTTTGCTGAGCATTATGAACATTATATAGCTGCATACTTCTATGGGGAATAAATATATACTTGTGGCCATAAGAATGTTTTCTGGATAATTAGAGGCCTACACAGTATGTAACAAAATATTAAACTTCCCTCCTGGGGAAGTCCTGGTACTTCACTAAATAACATGGTAAAAAGCTCTGGAATATATCAGTCATACCTAATAAAAGAAAACATGCCAATGTGGCAAGCCCTTGACCTTGTTGCTGGTACATGTGACCCTTGCTTCTGTGGTGATAAAACTATGCCTAATTATAATTAATGCCTAAGAATTACCTCCTGAAAATCTTGTTACAAATGTTGTCTCTCTCTAAGCCAAACTCTGCAGATAAACTATCTTTCCCCAAATGTGAGGCATGACTCCAGAGAGTGAACCTCCATGGCAATGAAGGATTATTACAATGAATCAATCAGCAGTTTCTGTGGAGAAAGACCTTGACCAAAAGGAGGAAATAATAAATAAAATGGAGTTTATATGCCTAAGACATTTCAACATGAGTCGGAAGGTTTTTACAGAGGTTATGATTATGCAGGTCTCAGGCAAATTTCACAAAGTGTCTTAGTATACAAAGCCTCAACAAAAGTGCTCCTGAGGGACCTAGAGATATCTGTAAACCATAAGCAAGGCACATGGCCTCATGAAATCAACACCTGCTCAGTAGGCCTTATGGGGGAAAATATGATAACCTATTTCACCAATATAAATTAGTTAGACGCATTTATATTTCTTCTACTCATGATATTTCTCCTTCTATTTGAACCTATAATTTTCTATTTACCTCTTAATTATATATCTCAGAGACATAAAGTCTTCAGCTTGTTCATATGCTGATTGGACCCTGAAACCCAGCAAGCCATCACTTCCTACCAGTTCTTTGGCCTTGCCCTGGACAAGTAACAAAACATTGATGATGGATCCATCCCATCCCAAAGAACAAGGAGTCTCTACAACTGCAAGCAAAACAATTCCTTCCAACTGCCCATAATATTTAAGTCCCTTCTTAACAGTCAGAGTGGAATTCATCCACAAACCATGAAGACTGAGGAATAAACAAACATAAGGAGGGAGTGTAACCATGGACCAAAGTAGATTTACTGCTATTATATTTTGTGTTAACTGAGTAACTTGTAACATTGACATAAAAATAAATTTTTAAATTAAAAACAGTAATGATTTAATATGGAAATGTTAATATTGATACAATGCTTACAATAATTTTAAGTGAAATCAGAATATAAAATATTATTATATAATGATATCTATTATATAAACTATATATGGACAAAAACAAAGATGTAAAATGGAAAAAATCATACCAATGTATGCTGGACTAGTTTAATTTAATTTTTCTCAAGTCATACTAAGAAGGAATATCCTATGGAATTCAGGGTTATCAGGGAAATATATGTGTAAAACACGAATTAGGAAAATTAAAAATTTTGTATCAGTTTGAATTCATACACAGAGAAGCTCATTATACTTTATTCTAACAGAATGATGGAATAAATTCAAGAGTAGGCAAAGACTAGCTTACCATCATAATACAGTCCTTAAAGTGTTACTCAGGTATTTTGTTTTCCTCATGATCATCAAAGAAGCTGATATCTTTAGGCATAGATGAAAGGTAGGGCAAGGAGATTCTTTGTAAAACACATTCCACACAAGATACTCAAGGTATCAAGCACAATAGACCCAGGATTAATTAACTTAACTGAGCATATTTTCTTCAGAAGAGGTTCATTAAAAATAGAAGTGCTTGAAGATTGTGTGAAGATGATTACAGACTAATAGGCAGAGCTGAATGCTCTCACAAAAACAACAAAGAATGAGCCAAAAGCTGTCTGAGGGACCTGCTATGGGGTTCAGCCGACCACAACAGTGCTACACAACTCCCAGGAGGGGACATAGATGAAGAAGCTTGAAAAGACAAACATGAGTTACTAATGCCCTGTGGAGACCAGGAAGAACTCCCCATCCCCATCCCCAAGATATTAAAGTGGGGTAAAACCCTGGGGTCACTGTAGCCAAAAAAGAGGGGAACAGACATCTTACTCCCAGTCAGCTCTTTCAAGAGGAAAAAGCGGGAAGTTCAGGCAAATTTTCTTCAGTGAAAATGGCCACAGAGGCCACTTTGAACCTCAAATTAGGAGACTCAACACAGGAACACAGGAAAATGGACACTGAAACACTTCGATGGAAAGGTGCATTAACTAGTGCCACCTGCTGGCCAGGATGGAAACTGCATGGACAAAAACTCCACACTCTGTATCAAAACCATGGGAGACTCACTTTGAAGTCTCATAGCCATATTAACTCGTGTACACCTTTTCCCACTTTTAATCGAGGTCTCCAATTGTATTGTCAATTGGCACTTGGTAGTAATCTCTCATTTCCAGGGAGGGTCATCCCCGGGAGTCATGTCCCATGTTGGGAGGAAGGTAGTGCATTCATATGCTGAGTTTGGCTTAGAATGAGGCCACATTTGAGCAACAAGGAGGCTCTCAGGAAGCAACCCTTAGGCACCCCATAACAATAGGCTAAGTTTCAATTTAAAGAGCAAAAACCATAAGGCTAGTCATCATTAACAAGGGCCCAGCAGTGGATCACCCTCCTTTGCCAGACACTGCCCCTGCACTAAGGGGACTGTTGCTGCTCCCTTGGAGAAGGTGGCAGAGCTCTCCAGGATGGGAATTCAGTATTCTCTCATATATTGAATGATTCTCCACCACTGTGACCATGCTCCATGAACATTTGAACAATTTTATATACATTTTATGTGTGTTCTGATGAACTTCCTCCACTGCACTCCCCATCCATGACACCCCCACCAACGATTCTCTCCCACCCCAGTTGTAACACTTCTTTGATCCAAAGCTTCTTTAAAGATGAAGCCAATAAAATAGCCAAATACAATTAATAGGAAAAAGAAATAATAATGATATGATTAAATGTAAGAGGTCCCAGAGGTAACATTTATGCACATCTCAGTAGGTCCTCATTGGCTTTCAAAGTGGATATCACCTCAAAGAGAGGGGCTCCTGAGGGCTCTGGAGACACCCAAGTCCTATATCAAGGCAGATAGCCCCAGAGTTTGGTGCCTTATCAGTGGACCCTTTGGAATCTGTGCTCCTGAGAGTGAAAGAGTTGGAATCAAATATGTCTTCCCTGCACAGGTCCATCTGCCCTTTCTAGTCAAACCTATATTTCATTCTGGAGTTTGTACGTATACTTCCAGAGACTGGAGTCTTTGGGCTGTTTGTGTGCCAGATGGGCCCAGAATCTTGGTGGAGCTGCAACTCCTAATTACAGCTCAATGGACTCTACCAGGACACCTGGCAGGAAGATGATGATAGACAACGGACATCCCAGGGAATGTAGAGAGTCTGCAGGTGCAGTCCAGATAATCTCATCAATTTATCCATGGGATATAAGACCCCTCTCACTTGGAGGTGGAGGGGACATCACCATCCCAGACTACTCAGGTTTGGGGGAAGAACTATGGTCTAGAGTGGACTTACTGGTATTCTATTATAGACATATTGTGATTCAAGCAATGGAAGAAATTACAAAATTACCGACGAGCCAGGGGCCACTGGACGCTTTGGGGGCAGGGAGAGGGAAAAGCAGTTTTAATACAGGGGCTTTTCTGCAACTTGGGAATTATCCTGAGAGACATTGCAATGACAGATATAGGCCATTTTACATCATCATATAACATGCAGAACTGTGTGGGGGAGAGTGTGGTCTACAATGTGAACTATGGTCCATTCTTAGTGGCAAAACCCAGGATGTGTATATTTATTTCAGGTGATGCGTTACACTAATGAAAGATGTTTATGTTGGAAGTTGTTGGAGGTGTGGGAGGTGGGGCATATGGGTATCCCTATAAATTTTTGTGTAAAATATATGTAATCTAAGTATCTTTAAAAAAATTTTTTAAGTATTATTAAAAAAATAAAAATAAAAACATGGGAGAAAATCTGCATTCCACTAGTGATTCCATGCCCCAATTTTGAACACTTAGGCTGGGCAATTTTAAAGACTGAGAATAAGTTGAACAAAATATCACAGAAGTGCTCTGTGTCAGGGCGGGGGAAACAAGAGGCAAGAGAGAGAAATTAGCCATCAGAGTAAATACACCAACATATTCAGCTGCCTAGATATCATTAAAAAATTACAAGCCATATAGGAAATAGGAAGAACTCTCCCAGCCACAAGAAAAAAACAAATATCCTCATGAGATACAGGATTTCATACAATTAATCAGTGATAATGACACAAGTCTCCTAAATCAATTTAAACAATTTAAAGAAAATATGACTAAGGAGATGAATATAAAGACGACACTGTGAGAACATAAAAAACAATTTGAAAGCCTGCAAAGAAAAGTAACAGACCTTATGGGATTGAAAGACAAGATGGGCAAGATGAAAAATACAATAGAGGCAGAAAAGAGCAGATTTGAATTGCTTGAAGAGAGAATTAGCAATTTTGAAGGCAGAACATCTGATCTGGAAAATACAAGAAGACAGAACAAGAAGAGTATGGAAAAAATGAAATAGAGTCTCAGGGAATTGAATGACAATGCAAAAAACACAAACATTTATATTGTTGTTGTCCCAGAAGAAGAAGAGAATGGAAAAGGAGCAGAAAGAATATTTGAGGAAATAATGACCAAAAACTTCCTACCCCTTATGAAGGACAAAAATATCAATATCCATGAAGGGCAATGCACCCCAAATAGAATAAATCTGAATAGAGTTACCCTGAGACACCTAAAATTCAGAATGGCCAATATCAGAGATAAAGAGAGGATTCTGAAAGCAGCAAGAGAAAAGCAAAGCATCCAATACAAGGAAAACTCGATAAGTTTAAGTGCCAACTTCTCATCAGAAACCATGGAGGAGAGAAGAAAGTTTTATAATATATTCAAAATACTTAAAGAGAAAAACTGCCAGTGAAAAATTCTGTATCTGGAAAAGCTGTTGTTCAAAAATGTGGGTGAGTTCAAGGTCTTCACAGACGAACAATAAATGATAGAATATGTTCCCAAAAGACCGTATTTGCAAGAGATACTAAAGGAGGTACTGCAGCATGAAAGGAAAAAACAAGGTAAGAAATTTGGAGAAGAGTTTGGAATTGAAGATTTTTAGGAAGGGTACGCTAAAGGATAAGAAGATAGACAGAACAATATGAAAACAGAAAGCAGAAGGACAAATGGATGAAGCAATTTGAAGTTTTCTAGTAATCCTTCACATCTATCCAATGCACGCAGAAATATGGAAAGAAACCCTTTCTTGGACAAGAACATTCCAGGAGCAGCAGAATGTGGCACAGAGGATTAAACAAGAGTGAATTGTCAATAGGACAAGTCACCAGCACAAGTAACTGATTTCTCACCAAAGTCAATTCCTGACTATGACTTTGAAAGTGATGAGATTGTTGGACTTTTATGCAGTTATTGCTGAGAAACACAAGAGTGCCTCAACATAAAACAATGGTTATTGTGTCTGCTTCTGGGACTGTAGAGACTATAACTGAGAAGGAAGATGGTGCTCCAACACCAGATGGCTCGCTTTATATCAAAGCCCAATGAAGAAGAATGCATAGTATGAATTATTTGATTCTTTTTTTGATAATCATTTAAAGTTTTAGACTTAGGGACAAATAAGTCAAATTCCTGTTTCTAAAATAAGTTTTTTAGATGAAGCATATAAATCTAAATGGTAGCATTATTGTATAGTGTTTGGACCATCTTTCAAAAGTACTTAAGATTATAATTCAGAACAAAATATTTTTGATGTATAAAATTAATTTAATCCAAATAAATGGATGGATATATTTTAAAGAAAGAACTTGAAAAGCAAATTCTTGAATATTAAATAAATTTGTCAGTGTTATTAAAATATTGACTCATTGAATTTTGTTTTATGAGAAAGGAAATAAGTGATTGCTTTCTCTTCTAGAAATATACTGTCTTTACTATTCACTGTATTTTCCTTGCTTCTGTAGAATAAGTTTGTTCTAAGGCTTAAATGTTTTTAATATTCACTTTGATTCAAAGCTGAGGCTTTGTTATATGTGGAATCTTTGAAATTTCAGCCAAAAATGCATGCAAAGGTGAACATGCTGAAGTTGCTCTTAATTCTTACTTGTGCTTAACTTTTTGCATTTAAAAAAGTTGTAAGAATGGTAGTTGCCTCCTTTAGTATTTGTTAGATGTGTGAAGCAATGATAAATATCACAATGATGTTTTTACTTTTTTAGGTTATTACTGTAGGTAGGTTAGTTCTTACCAAAAGTGAGTCATTTTTCAAATGTGCATTTTTTAAATGAGTGGCTTTTACAGACACATCATAATACATTATACTGCTACATTTAAAAAACACAGGGGATAATATGGGATAAGGAGGGGAGTACATGGGAATCCCCCATACTTTTGATATAACTTTTGTGGAATATAAAATCTCTTTAAAAATAGAGTTTATTATATTTAAAAAATAGTAGAGCTTATGTATGCTGGAATAGTATTGTTCAAGTTTCATAACACTCATCTTTCAAAGATGATACTTCTATTCTTTCTGCATATTAAAACGTTTTCACATGCGTTATACCACAGCTCCTGATATGTCAAAAAAATGAAAGTGTGAATTAATTCATTGTGGGGTTTCACACAAGATGCAAAAGTATGGAGCAGAACCAATGAATTTAGAGTTCAGTCCAATAATCTTTCCAAGATGTCACTTCTTTTCTTCTCACTGCTGATTAAATCTGTCAGCCACATTCTACCTAGAGCTGCTGCTATGTCAATAAGCAAGTGTATGAATGAATTTATTTTGATGGAGTTGACACAAGACCACAAAGCAAACTTTGTGGTCTTCTTGATGCTTTGTAGTGACTAATTTTGGGGAAATTTCTCAGTGTGGTGACCATTAAGGAAAGGCAAACCCATGAGAATCCCATAAATTTCTTTCTATTCTATTTATCCTTTGCTGATACCTGCTTCTTTATACCTGAGGTTCCCCGGTTGATTGTAGATGCTCAAGCTTAGAACAAGACCATTTCCAAAAATGACTGCATGACTCTTATCTTTGCTACTCATTTCTTTTAGTCCATGAGGAACTTTGTGCTCATGCCTATGGACTTTTTATGGCCATCTGTAAGCCTCTGACCATCATAAGTTCGTATTCCTGTGGTGCTTTTGTGATTGGCTTCAATAAAATCTTGTATGAATTCTTCAGCATAGCTATCCTTAGTTTTGACATTGCCCTTCTCTGGCCTCAATGTGATTGATCACCATTTCTATACTTACAGCCCTTGTTGTAATATGCTTGAACAGACAAATGTATGATAAATTTACTAGATGTGTGCATATATACATGGTGTGCTTTGTAATCTTGCTTATTTCATATATAGTTGTTTTATGCTCACTGAGACACAACAGGGTAGTAGGAAGGTGAAAGCTACCCTTACCATGATCTCCAACATTATTGTGGTAATTATATATTTTTGTCCATGAACATTTATATACACACAGCACTAACCACCTTACCTGTTTCAATCTGGTCATAATTTTTGAACATTCACTGAAAATCTCATTTTAGTAAGGTAAAAATGTATGTGGATGGAGTCTAATATAGGGCTTTGGTTCATCTTAAAGTTACATATGAAAAGGAGGTGGATGAAATCCAAAATAGTGCAATTAAACCCCAACATTGTTTTGGCAAAACCTAGATTACCATTAGATAATCCAGTGATTCATTCTATAATGAATAATTAATTTGCACTTATGTTCAGTTAACCTTGGTACTCAAAGGAACCCAAGGAATCATTGACTCAGCTTCTTGAGACTGGAGAGTTCAATGATATTGGAATGTAACCTCTTACAGATTTTACCATCAGACCTGGGAATCTTGATTATCTCTCAAGGTTGGGAATTAGTTTAACTCTTTTGACTCCAAAGTCTGATGTGGGGGCTCATTCATTGGATGTTGTTACTTCTCATGCCAAAGGAGCATATTACATTACTGTACAGTTTTATAAAAAGGAAAATCTTTAGACTTGTTTTAAAGAGATTTGGATTATAAACTCATGTCATTTACTATATAACTACTTGATATTTGGTAAGTTATATTCCTTCTCTCATTCTCAAATGAAAATAGTTAAGGAGGATTATTAAAATGTACAATTTTTTATACACTTTAGTGAGGCAATAATTATTTCTTCTTATATATTTTTTTCATTAGTTGTTATAGCAACTTTATAAAGCTAAACTTTTTTATTCCCATTTAATTTATGGAGAACATGATGTTCACAAATTTTAAGGAATTTAGCAAAAGCCTTCCTCAAGATTTTTACAGTCCACTTTTAACATATAAAGCCATGTAACTGGGAAGTGATTTTTTTCCAAAAATTTCTTCTGCAAATATTAGACCTGCTCGTTGCTTCAAGACACTTCAGTAAAAGTTCAAAGAATGGTAAGATCAATTCATGCCCTTTACCATTTCCAATTTGTCTCCCACTTGTCCCTTACACCATCACCCCAATCTTTCTCTTCATCCTCATTTATGGTACCCACTCACAGCTTGCCAAAGGTAATTCTTGTTTCAGAGTTAAGGTAGTAATATGACCTTCCAAATAGAAAATTTATTGTATGATGTAATCTGTCCCATGTTTTATTGCTTTCAACCACATACAGAATCAAAATTCTTACTTTTTACCCACTGAGTAGAAATGCACATAATAATAGGGATATCTTTAAAAATAAAAATAAATTAGAAAGGTAAGTATTCAATAATTCTTTTGCCTTTCAAGAAAAAAAAATACCTAGTTTTCTTACTTCATTGATTGAAAAGCAAAGATGGGATCAGAAATGGAAGAACATATTATTAACAATGATACAATATATAATTAGCATTATTAGCAAAATTTTACAAAGTAGGAAATTGAAAATAAAGTTTAAGAAAGTCCCTTTCATACCCTGAAAAAACGTCCCGTGATACTCTGGAGAAAGGTAGAGACTGGAGGACCCCACAAATGTTGAATTGAAGAAAGAGAAAAATATCAGATACAGTATCTTAAACCTGAAAGTGGACATGCATTGTTAAGGTAACTTGTAGTTTGTGGAAGCATTTGGACTATTATAAGGATGGCTGATAGTGGACAAGATCCTGCCTGAGTGCTCTGTTCTGGGAGTCCACAGAGCGAGAATCTTAGGGACATCGATCTGGAGGGAGTTGGACTGCAAGGTGGATTGGTCAAGAAAAAAATTGAGAGTATTTCCCCAGCTGGAAATTGTGGATGCAGACAGCTATGCCCGACCCTCAGGGCAAAAGGCCAGGGTGAGCCCTAACTCCTGCTGGCAACCTGGTGAGAGGGAGCATTCTCTGAGAGTGGGAGGGTTCTGGCAGAGGGTGGAGAGGGTTTTCTTTTCTGTGGGTTTGGCTGCCTGGACCCCCTTGCAGCTTTGGGGAACACACCAGCCAGCTTGAAGTGGTGCTGGGCTGAGGGGAGAGGGGAATCTGCTGAGGAGACCTGATTTAACTAGCTGCTCTGGGATATGGAGGTTTGGCTCAGGAGGGGGTGGAGTCAACCAATTTTATACTTCCATGCTGAGCATTATCAGAGTTTCAGCTCCCCTGGGGGGGTCAGGCAGTGGGAAGTGTTGATAAGTCTCAATGAGCCTATTTAAGGTCCCCTCGGCAGAGGGGGTGGTCTAGAATAGAACTTCTTTTTGGGTCCCTTATTTCTTCAAAAAAAAAAAAGGAAAAAAAAGTTACTGAAGAAAAAATTTTTAACGTAGTTAATGAGCTAAAATCTGTATCAAAAGCTTCAGAGAGAAGCCTGCAAGTTAATTGATTGATGAACACAGGAAGGCTGAGAGGCTCCACAGAGGCCCAAGAAGGAACACTGTTCTTCCTTAGCTTTGTTTGCTTGCTTGTGTGTTTACTTTTTTTCATTATTTGTTGCTTGTTTCATGCTTTTCTTTCCTTTTTCCTCACCTCCCTGTGCCCACTGTTTAAAAAATTAGGTGCTGCTTGTTTGTTTCTTCTTTGATGTGCTTCTTTATCCTTGATTTCCCATTTTCTGTGTATATTGATTTTTTCTACCAACACTATCTCTTTTCATTCCTTCATCTTTCTACCTTCTACTTTCTGTTGTGATTCTTACATTCTACCTTTTTTCATTAGTCCTCAACTTCACAGGTGTCGATTTCTATCTTGTCTATTCTGTTTTCTTTTTTTTTATTATTAACTTTTTCCTTTCAGCCCTTTCTTTACTCTTTCTCTCTCTCCTAATCATTCTGACCTTTTAAATCATTGTATATATTTTTCTTTACTTGGTTTCCCATTCCATTTTAGGTACTCCACTTTTTCCCTCCTATTACTCTACACTGCCTACCTGAGTTAAATATTCATTTTACTGTTCTATGGCCCTTCTTCTAACTTTTATCAATATTACTATTATCCTTTTCCCTTTCTTACCTCTTTCGATTCCTCTGGCACTAATCCTTTTCCTTCAAGGGAACATACAAAAAAGCAAGGAAATAGAACAAGAAAAACAGTGTCTAAGAGAAAACTTAACACACACACAGAACCACCAACTAAATAAAACTGTAGAGCAGAGAGAGAACTTAATCAACTGAATAAACCCATCAAGAGAAAATGATGACCAGAGGGCAACAAAACATTGCAAATCATACTGAGAAACAGGAAGACATGGACCAGTCCAATGAACAAACTAAAAACCAGGAAGACATGCAGAATATCGAACAAGTAATCAAAGCCGTCAAAAAAAAAATAATGGAACAACTTAATAAAGTGAAGGAAGAGATTAAGGATATTAAGAAGACACTAGGAGAACATACTGGAGAAATTTACACATACATAAAAATGTAACAGACATGATGGTGATGAATGGCACAATTCAAGAAATCAAAAAGATGCTGGATTCACATAACAGCAGATTTGAACAGGCAGAAGAAAGAATTAGTGATGTGGAAGAGAGTACATATGAAATCAGACAGATAGTAGAAATACATAAAATGGATAGAAAAAATCCAGCAGGGACTTAGGGATTTAACTGGAAGCAAAAA
>JAQZBX010029324.1:0-27381 GCA_029593785.1 Cabassous unicinctus | reverse complement strand
AGGAGGTGCAAAGAAAGATGCTGGCAAAGGTAAGAAAGACGCAAAGGATAAGGGTGCAGAAACAGAAAGTGAAAGCGATAAAGGAGGTGCAAAGAAAGATGCTGGAAAGGGTAAGAAAGACGCAAAGGATAAGGGTGCAGAAACAGAAAGTGAAAGCGATAAAGGAGGTGCAAAGAAAGATGCTGGAAAAGGTAAGAAAGATTCAAAGAAGGATAAGGGCTCAGAAGCAGCAAGTGAAGGTGATAAAGGAGGAGCAAAGAAAGATGCTGGCAAAGGTAAGAAAGACTCAAAGAAGGATAAGGGTTCAGAAGCAGCAAGTGAAGGTGATAAAGGAGGAGCAAAGAAAGATGCTGGAAAAGGTAAGAAAGATTCAAAGAAGGATAAGGGTTCAGAAGCAGCAAGTGAAGGTGATAAAGGAGGAGCAAAGAAAGATGCTGGAAAAGGTAAGAAAGATTCAAAGTCTAAGGATACAGCTTCAGAATCAGAAGATGAAAAAGCAAAAGATGCCAAAAAAGGCAAGAAAGATGAAAAGAAAGGAAAGGATGCAGCTTCAGACTCTGAAGGTGAAAAAGCAGATGCAAAGAAGGATAAGAGTGGGAAAAAGGATGCAAAAGATTCAAAAAAGCCCGCTGATAAAGAGGGTGAACCAAAGGATGACGCCAAGAAAGATGCCAAGAAAGACTCCAAGAAAGATGCCAAGAAAGATGCCAAGAAGGATTCCAAGAAAGATGCCAAGAAAGATGCCAAGAAAGATACTGACACAGAATCTGGTGATTCAAAGGGAGCAAAGAAGAAAGACAAGAAGGGCAAGTAGGCCTTAGATAATAATTTACACCTAAAGAATTAAATGGATTTATTTGATGAAACACTTTTAGTAGCCTGAAGTTGAATCTAGAGTGAAAAAGGAGGGGTTCAAATTACTAATCAATTAATTTTTAAAAGAGAGTGAAGAAGAATACGAAGATAGACTCAGAAAAGATTCATAATAATTTAAGAAAGATGGTAAGAAAAATTAAGGGAGGGTTCAATGAAAGACGTGGAAGTTTCTTATGCTAAATTTGGGGATATGAAGGCTTCAATGAAAGATCAAAGAAAGAAGCAAAAAGAATGTTCAAATAAGGATATAGAAGGTAAAGACTGAATCTATGGATACAAATTTAAAAAAGTTCAAAGCAGGCTTCAAAAAAATTCCAAGGAGGCAGATATTGAATTCATGTGTTAAAAAATAAAAAGAAAAACAGAAGTTGCATCCATAGATTTATTAACTGAAAACAAAAAAAATCATCGGATTCACAAAAGGAAATAAAATAAATTTTGGGAAGTCTACTTTCAAGTGAATACAAATTAAAGTTAGCATTCCTCAAAAAAGAAAAAGAAAAAGAAAATACATCATCACTCTTTGTTAGGCTATATTACCACCTCCTAAGTTCAAACAACCACAACCATATCGATGGATGTTGACTATTCCATGTCTAAACCAAGAAATTCATACCTGGTAAGTTAGTTTCATTTGATTTTGAGCCAAAATTCAAAAGATAAATTTGAATTTATAATTACCTTCTTAAAAAAGCTCTGTAATTTATAATTGTAGGTTTTTCCTAGAATTTTATCAAGTAAAATTTCTCCCGAGCGTTCTCATTATAAGAAATATTCGAAGCGCTTGAACAGGACTCCAAAAATATGATGCTTTAGAAAGTGTCCAAGAGGAAGGTTGAGGGAAGTAGAATTACTTTGTGTGAGGGAAAGGAGACTAGCGCATGATCTAAGAAACTTTTAAGAATCACTTATCAATTTTTTAACAAAAAACCCTGGCCACCTTCTTTCCATTTGAGAAAGAATGAAAATTAAATTATCAATAAGAAAAAGTTTAAATGAAGCATATAAAAGAACTTCCTGGTAAATTGTTACTTATACAAGCATAAATCCACCAGAATTTAACAGTGTAACAGAGTAAGAAAATCTATATAATATTATTTAGATGTGTAAATTTATATCTTTATATCCGTAGTAAACTCTCTCGAGTGACAAGTTCTATTAATGTGAAGGAAATAAAAAAATCAATACAAACCAAAACAGCAAAACCCTTGACCTTTCCAATTAGTGGTAATGAATTTACTTCTGATTTAAAACATTCTCTTTCAAATAAACTCAACATTGCTGCAGAACTTGCTAAATGATTTTATTTCCCCTTTATCCTCCCCATTATAAACTCTGGATGCAAAAGAAAGCTTCTCCTTGATATTAAAGGAAGAGGCTCCTATTCTATATGCTCCTAAGAGCTAGCTCACTATGAACAGTGAGGTAGAATTTTTTTGGGTGTTCTTTAAGCACTTTGTCCTGCCCCACTGCATCAACTAGCTGAGGATGGATGGCTATTGTAAAGCTCAAGGTCAACCAGTTGGTCCCTGATCTGGATTAGCTGTAACCCCAAAGAGAGTCAAATATTGCCCCTCAGTTCTCTTCTCCCTTCCAAGCACTCTCTCATTCTCCCTCTCCCTTTATGGCTTATAGTAAAAAATCTATACTAAAATTCTTCAGATTTCCAAATTTTTCTGGAAAAGTTACAATCATTCTGAGGATTTAGGTAATCTTTTTTAAGTCCTATTTTTCTTGGAAAACAAAAACAGAAATAGGCTCTCAAGATTTTCTGCCATAGGAATCAAAAAGTTATGTTTTAGACTCAAAATTTTAAGGACTGTTGTTTTTCCCCCCTCTACCGGGCTTTTGTCCTCCCTCAAGTCTGTAAATGGTCGATTAATTAAATAGGGTGCCTTTTGAATGGAGAAGCATAAGTAAAAGAACATACATTGAAAAATATTTCAAAAGTTATTTTCCCAACACAAGTAATAGAAGAACCTATTCTATTAGCATAAGCTTTCCAAGTACAGCTCTTACGGCGCACTGTTAAAATTCGAGGGGTTGAGTTGAAAGTTGAAGTCAAAGACGTGTGAAAGGCAGCCTTCAGTTTATGTTCTGGGACCCTGCTGAATATCACATTAAAGTTTTTTATTATTTATTTTTCTATTTATGTATTTGTTTGTTTTTAAATGACTATTTCAAATTTTAAAAGAAATAACAGAAAAAGGCAGCTCAACAAACTATGGAAGCATTACTCCTAAAACTTTCTGTCCAGGCACTTTTAGCTCATCTAATTCCAACTACTAACTCCATTGTTCCTCTAGTGCTCAGCAAGATACACAGATGAGCACAGATCAGTTAAATGATGTAGTCAGGGTCTCCTTGTTAATGGGAAAAATGAAAAAGAAAAAAATACTTAATCTTATTCATATCTCACAAAACCAAACCCCACTTTCTGGGTTTTTTTGACCTTATAGCATTAATATAGTACCAACTTTGCTTTTGCTACAAAAACATTACAATGTTTTTGTTTAACTATAGTCTACAAATTACATTAGGTATATTTTCTCATGTATCACCACATTCTTAACATCTTGAAGTAGAACATTCCTATATTTATATTATTAACCATAATCCTCATCTGCTGCCAAAATCATTGTTATGCATTCTCTCTATCATATTCCAGCTGTCCTCCAGCTAACATTAATCCCATTCTCCATGTAGCAACCATCGTGTTCCTCAATTGACCAGATCCTTCTAGTGCGTATAGACCACATTAAGCACAAACCTTTCTCTTACTCTGGCTTAGGAAGCATTTAATGATCTGGCTGTTGACTGCTTCTCTGCCCTCATGTGGTAGCACTAGCCTGCCTAGTGCCCATGCTCTTATCACACTGGAATTCTTTCTATATTTAACCACACTGAAATTAGTACAGTATGAGTCCTCCACCTTTGACCCCTCTGTCTAGAACACTGTGCTCGTAGAACGTCACTTAGCTGACTCTTTCAAATTACTCATTCTCAGGTTAAATTTTACCTTTTAGACAGGATTTCACTGTCCACCTTCTTTCTTGTTATTAACTTCCCCATTACCCAGCTGCTCTCAATCTGAAACCTTTATTCTACCTTGCAGCATGTACAACTCTGTCTCTCTCTATTTATTTCGTGTGTCTTTCTATCTACTATATATCAACCTATCTATCTTGTCTATATCGTTTATTACTTATTGCTCGTCTCCCCCACAAGAATAAAAGCTTCATAAGGGAAAGAAACCATATGATTCTTTACTTCTGTAGCTTCAGAGCAAAGAACTGTTTCAGACATGGAACATATAGGCATTAAGCATATGTTAAGTAAATGAATAAATATGGTTAGGAGTTCTTAGTGGAAATCATGATTTATCTGGCATGGGCCTCCCCAAATCCCAAACCCAAAACATGCCAGCCTTAGCAAAGTCAAACTAAAATAATCTGCATGGTCCTTCTGGAAAAGAGAAAGCCCCAAAGAAGGAAATTTTGATAACTAGTGTCCATTTAAAAAGAAGGTTAGAATATTCTTTTATGATAGTTTGATGACATATGGGATATTTTTATGAACAGTGAATATGAGTCTAAGTCTGCTAATATATATGCTGACAGAACTTTTTTTTTCTCCTCACCAATCATGATTTTTTTTCCTTTTGTATTTCTTCATAGAAAGATGACCACTGAACACTGCTAAATTCTCAATCATGAAACAAAAATGTAATTATGTGCTTTATTAAGGTGAGACAACGGTTTTCTATATTTCAAGTTGTTTTCTTTTCTTTAGAAAATTTCTTTGAATTTTTCAAATTACAAAGGCTACCTATGTTTGTTATAGCTTGTGAAAAACATAGAGATAACAATGGAGAGGCTAGCTTTCATTTTCTCTCCACTGCCACTCCCTGTGATTATCAAAGTTAAGAGACTGGTGTTATTTTTCACCACCTTTCCCATGCACATATAAATATATCCAATACATAAATACATATATTAAAATTTTTGTTTGCTTATTTTTACTGAAAAAATACTCATAAATCACTCAATATTTTGCAAGCTGCTTTTTCTCAGAGACCCTTAATGTCTGTGGCAATAGATCTAAAGCAAAATTTATTTTCCATAGTTTTTCAAGGACTTTATACCTACAAAGAGTTTTATATAAAGCATGGTATATCAAACCATTTTAAACAACTTTTTCTCTTCCTGCTGTTACTTATTTCTCCTTTTCTCCTTCCTCCCAACTCCCTACCTGTACATTCCCTATTGCAGCCCCAAATAACTCATATTTGCAGCCTATGTATATATGTGTTTCTTCACATTCCTGTATTATTGGTAGTTATACAGGACAGCTGTCATTGCTTTACAAAAATATGATATAATGCACAATTTTCTGCATTTTGATGGTCATATAATAGCTTTTGGAAATCCATCAAAGGCAACAGGTATAGCTCTAATTCATTATTTTTGTTGTTATAAAATTTCAAATATTATGAACATTTCATTATATTTTCAGTCATTTAACAATTTTTTGCATTAGTTTTCCTTCCAATTTCCTTTTGTCGATAGCTAAGCTTTCCATTAATAAGAGAATATCATTAATAGGAAATTTTTTCTCCATGCATTGTCATTAGTAGAAATTTTGTTTTAAGGGAATATTATCAAAAGAGATTTCCTAACATCTCAATTTTAAAATTGAGAAGAAATATTAGAAGAAATAGGAAGCAATGGCTGAGGCACAAAGCTTTGCCGTTAAGCTGCCTGAGATTTAATCTGGGCTATTAGCCATATGCCCTTTGGTCAGGTGAGTGTCAGATCTGTTATGTGTGAAATGCGAGAAATCTTTCTTAACTCTTAATTCTTTTTAAACATTAAATGAGGTTATGTATATAAAGTGTTCCATTAAATCCAGGCAATATTAGAAAATGATAGTTGTGATAGCTATTATTTTAACTGATAAAACACATATGGCTTTTATTTATTTGGCTCCTGGAAAATGTGGTCCTATCAGTACCCACCAAAAAATGATGCCTTCAACTTGTTACTTAATTCGAGTTTTACCCATATAAAGACTAAGTAAACCATAATGTAAACTATAGACCTTGGTTAGTAACAGTGCTTCAATATTTGTTCATCAATTGTAACAAATGTATCACAGTAATATAAGATATTATTATTAGGGGAAAATGTGGGAAGGGAAGAGGTTGGGGTATATGGGAATCCCTTATACTTTCAATATAACTTTCATGCAATCTAAACTTCCCTATAAAGTTTATTCTTAAAAAAGACTAAAAAGGTAGTCAATTTATTCAATTAATTAAAAAATAAATCAGATTTATTGACAATTTATATATCAAAGTATTTTGTTGGCATCTTTTCCTGAATACCAGTTTATTGACTGTATGTTTAATTTTTCTCCTAAGTACTTTTGGCACCATGCAGGCATGTTTAAAATTTATCTTTTGTAGATCTAGAGATGGCATGGCACTATACTCAACAGAGGGATTGATGAAAAAACTATTTTTACTCTTACTCAGATAAATACAAGTTGAAAAAAAAAAGGCAAGCCAAGTTACCTAGCCAATTCCATTTAAAAAAATAATGTTTTTGGTGTTAACTCAACAATGAATGTATAAAATGGATTCATAAAATCTGAGGCCTTCTCAAACAAGAAATTATTGACTAAATCATACAAATACTAGTGTTCTAGCTAGTGTAAATTAAATAAATAAGAATTTTAGGGCCTTTATTTTACTTGATGACTAATGATTTTGGCAATCATTTCATGTGTTTATTGATAATTTATATATCTATTTTTTTAAGTGGCTTTTCCAACCTTTTGCCAATTTATTTGGATTGCTTGTCATCTTATTGAGTTGTAAAGAGATCTTTATCAAAATGATTAGATTTGCCGTTTTTTTGAGGGAGGAAAGAGGGCAAAAGGTGTCCCATCACCATAAAATAAGGTAAGATTTTTTTTCTTTCTCTACATTGAAATCCCTTCATCATCAATATTATGTGTTGAGCTAAATGATGTAAAATTTAAGCTGGTGGATCTACAGAGTAAGAAGTGTTAACGGTTTACCAGAGGTTTTCCAAGGTGTTCTATGGACTCAAATGGGTGGTATGGAAGGCCTTAAACAAGGTAGGATAAGAATGCTAGAATAGGGAAGTGGAGGTGGCTCGAGCAATTGGGCTCCCGTCTACTACATAGGAGGCCCAGGGCTCGATTCTCGGAGCATCCTGGTGAAAAGCAAGCTGGCCTGAGCGGAGAGCTGGCCCGTGCAGGAATGCTGACCTGTGCAAGAGTGCTGGCCCATGCACAGAGCTGGCGCAGCAAGATGGTGCAACAAAAAGAGATATAGAAGAGATGTAATAAGAGACGCAGCAGACCAGGGAGCTGAGATTGAGTGCCTCTCTCCACTCTGGAAGTTCCCAGGATTGGTACCCAGTGCTGCTTAAAGAGAAGACAAGCAGACACAGCAGAACACACAGAGAGCAGACAGTGAGCACAAAAACAACAGGTGGAGGGGGGAGTAAATAAATAAATAAATCTTTAAAAAAAAAAAAGAATGCTAGAATATAGCTCTTTTCCTGCACGACATGTTCCTACCACTATGGAGTATCCCAACCAAACACAACAGAGACAGATTAAATTCAACAAGGAAATTGTTATGCTACAGAATTCTTCACCATGGAGAAGAGAATTATTCCTCTGAGCCACTTTTGCTAATATATATATCTAAAAGTTTTCAGAGATATTTGAACAGTATGTAATTTTGATTTGTGATTTTAAAGTCTGCTTGCAATCTGCTCATTTAATATATATTTTTAACTTTCCAGTTGCTTTAATTTTTCACATATTGATCGTAGCTCACTAGACCTGATGGAAAGAACATCTAGAAGGCAGTATTATTTAAGAACCCAGACAATTAGTAGCAAGTCACCACATTTACACTTTTCTCATCTGGTGTGTGTCTATGTGCTGTTGGTGGAATGGGAATGTCCTTGCTTTAAATGCCATCTAGCAGCATCAGTCAAATGAAGCAGATAGAAAGTATCGGTTTACTATCAACAATAAACAGTATACTTTAAACTTGCCTTGTTTCCTGCTTTCCCAGTGGATTACGCAAAAAATCTTGTGTTTATGAAAGTTAAATGAGCCAAACTCTATTTCTGGATACATTATAGATTCCATACATCAAATATGGGGCGGAAGTCCCATCACTCCCTTTATTGTGTCTCCAGTATCGCTAAGGTGGTCTTTTCCCCATTAATTTTTGGAGAAGTGATATACAGAATTATCACAATCCTAATTTGGGTATCTTAACACAGGTTCATTATTTCTCATTAAATGGCTTGACTTGTTTTACTGGTTGTTTTCCTATATGAGCATCCAGAAACCAATTGTGGTATTGTGAGACTTTTATGGACCCCAGAAAAATCATGTTCTTGAGCTAATCCATTCCTGTGGGTGTGAACCTATTGCAGGTGGGACGTTTTGGTTAGGTTATGTCAGTAGGGTGTGACCCAGGTTGGGACGTAATCTTCTTGCTGGAGTCCTTTATAAATCAGATGACTATGGAGAGAGAGACAGAGAGAAAGCCATAGGAGCAGAGAGAAAGCCAGAGGAAGCCAGAAGCAGAAAGCAACAGAACCCAGAAGAAAAGGGAGAGACCAGCAAATGCTGCTATGTGCTTTGCCATATGAGAGAAGAGTCCAGGATCATCAGTAGCTGGTCTTTGGAGAGAAAGCATCACCTGATGATGCCTTGATTTGGACATTTTTCTTAGCCTTGAACCTGTAAGCTTGCAACTTAATAAATTCCCCTTGTAAAAGCCAACCCATTTCTGGTATATTGCATTTTGGCAGCCTACCAAATGAAAACAGATTTTGGTACCAGGAAAGTGGGGTGCTGTGATTACAAATACCAAAAATGTGGGAATTATTTAATAAATGGGTAAGGGGTAGATTCTGGAAGAATTGTGAGATGGTTGATAGAAAAGGACTATATTGCTTTGAAAAGACTCTTGGTAGAAGGATGGGTTGCTAAATACACTTCTGTTGAGTTCTTAGAAATAGTGTATGTGTCATTGCAAACTGGAAGAAAGGTGACCCTTGTTTTAAGTGACAGAGAACTTTACAATATTGTGTTTGATGTCAGATGGAAGGCAGAATTTGAAAGTGACGAGCTTGGATATTTAGCTGAAACTTCCAAACTAACTGTGTTAAGTGAGGCCTGGCTTCTCCATTCAGCTTATAGTAAAATGTGAGAGGAAAGGTATAAGCTGAGAATTGAACTCCTAGGCACAAAGATACCAGAAATTGTTAGTTTGGGAAATTCTTAGCTTCCAGAAAGCTAGTCCCCAGAGAACAGTGCCCCATGTTTTAAGTGAACTTGGAACCAGCCAGCCATTTCCGGGTAATTCAGGATTAGAAATGAAGTTATCCAGAAAGGAGCTGTGGAAGGTCTTACTGACTCACAGCTGGGACTTCTGTGTGCTACATGCAAAACCAACAGGTATTTTTTTTTTGCAAGATCTCCATCCTGGACAAAAAGGGATAGAAAACGGACAGATTGAAGGGAAAATGGCTACAAAAGCAAAACCATGGAAGCTGATGTCTGGACTAAATACATCTTCTTCAGCCAAGAGAGTAAACCCACCCATGTTTTTGGAAAGGGTGAGTAAGACCCTGCACTTGAAGAGGGACAGCCTTCTGCCTCATTGTTCAGAAAGAGCGTTGCCACCTCAGTCTTCAGAGAGGACCTTCTCTGGGGATTGTGGAGAGTCTGGCCTTCAGGATGCTTGATGACGGTGGAGCCTAGAATATGGCCACCAGGCAAGCCCTTGGCAAGGGTGTGTCTGCCACTTCATCAGGACCTGAGGACAATCATTCCATAGATGACACTGAGACCTTGAAACCTAATGGAGTATGTCTTGCAGGGTTTCAGAACTGTTTGGGACCTGTGACCTCTGTTTTTCTTCCACTTTCTCCATGGCAATGGGAACATGTATCCTATGACTGCCCCTCCTTTGTATATTGGGAGCAGATAACTTGTTCTAAGTTTCACAAGTCCACAGCATGAGGAGAATTTTGTGTCAGGACAGGTCATACCTATAACCAATTTTGATGAGTCTTTGTACTTAATATTTTTACTAAAATGGAGTCTTTTGAAATATTGTGATGGAATAAATATATTTTCCACATGAAAAGAACGTGTGGTTTTGGGGTACAGGGCATGGAGTGTGGTAGTTTGAGGCTTTTATATACCCCAGAAAAATCAAGTCCTTAGAGGTAATCCATTCCTATGGGTGTAACCTTATTATAGGTAGGACCTTTTGGGGTTGCTTCAGTAGGGCCTGAAGCAGGGTGGGTTTTATACTCTTACTGGAGTCCTTTATAAATGGGAGGAAAAGTAGAGAGAAAGCCACAGGAGCAGAGAGAAAGCCAGAGGAATCCAGAAGCAGAAGGCAAAGAAACCTGGAAGAGAAGGGAGAGACCAGTAGATGCTGCCATGTCCCTTGCCATATAAGAGAGCAATCCAGGATTGCCAGCAGCTGGTCTTCATGGAGAAAGCATCACCTGGTGATGCCTTGATTTGGACATTTTTCTCAGCCTCAAAACTGTATGCTTGCAATC
The DNA here is from genome assembly GCA_029593785.1 of Cabassous unicinctus. Classification (NCBI taxonomy): domain Eukaryota; kingdom Metazoa; phylum Chordata; class Mammalia; order Cingulata; family Chlamyphoridae; genus Cabassous; species Cabassous unicinctus. Next base: position 16,864 of record JAQZBX010029324.1, on the reverse strand, counting down.
TAATAAGTCCCCATTGTAAAAGTCAACCCATTTCTGCTATATTGCATTTGGCAGCCTAGCAAACTAAAACACCTATTATGGTGGTTTGGAACTGTATGTACCCCAGAAAGTCATGTACATAAGCTAATTCAATCCTGTGTATGTAAACCTATTGTAAGTAGGACCTTTTGGTTAGAGAATGGCTTTTGCTGGGTCTAAATCCTCTGACTGGAGTCCTTTATAAATGGGATGAATACAGAGAGAGAGAGAAAGAGAAAGCCATGGATTCAAGAAGCTGAAATCAACAAAACCCAGAAGAGAAGGGAAAGAGCAGTAGATGCCACCATGTGCCTTGTCATGTGGCAGAGGAGTCCGGGATTACTGGCAGGAAGTCTCTGGGAAGAAAACATCTCCTGATTGCAACTTATAACTAACAATGTGCTCATCCTGATCCCATCTCTCTGCATACCTCCCCTTAATATAACACTATCCTGAAATTTGTGGTTACCATTCTTTTTCAGTTTTAATATAGATTTATCATATATTTTTCTTAAATATTCATTTAGTTTTAATTGTTTAACAGTATGAAAAGCATCATTCTGCCTTCAGTTTTCTGAGTTTACTTTTCCTTAATATTAGATGGCCACAATCCACCCACAAAGGTGGCTATGGTTAGGGTTCACTCCATTTGACTACTGCATAATAATTAATTCTGTACCATAATTTATTCTTCTATTGATATTGGTCAGTTTCAGTTTTGTTCTTCTGAATGGGGCCTCTACAAACATTCTTAAACATGCATCCTACTGCACATGTGGCAGAGCTTCTTTTAGGTATATACCTAGGAATGAAATTGCTGGGTCATAGGATATATGAAGCTTCAAATTTAAATGGAGTACTGAATAGTTTTCCCAAAGAAACCAAAGAAATTCATATCCTCAACTGCTATATATAAGAAAACTGGTTAATATAAAGCATTTGCAAAATCTGGTATTGTCAGTTATTTTATTTTGTTTCTATCAACATACTGTGTATAATTGGCATATAACTTAGTTTGTCAGGATGCTATGACAAATGCCACTCAATAAGTTGGCATAAGCAACAGGAATTTATTGCTGTATGGTTTTGGAGACTAGAAGCCCAAAATCAAGACATCAGTCTATGCTCTCTCCCCGAAGTCTATGGCATTCTGGTGCTGGCTTGGTACAATCCTTGAGGCTCCCTGGTTTACATCTCTGCCCTCCGTCACATGGCGGTCTCTCTGTCCTTGTGTCTGCCTTTCCGGGTTTTGCTGGCTGCTGCCTCCTTCCTGTGGCCTTCTCTGACTTCTCTTTATAAGGCTTCCAGTATATGGATTAAGGCCCACCTTGATTCAGTTGGGCCCCACCTAAATAGGATCTTAGATCTTATTCACAAATGAGTCCACACCGCACCTGAGACTACATCTGCAAAGGGTCCTATTTTCAAATGAGTTCACACCCACAGGAATGCAGATTAAGATCAAGAATATGCCTTTGATTTGGGGGTACATAATTCAATCTCATTGGCATTTCTTTAATCACCAGTACATTTGAACATCTTATATTGGTCAAACATGTTTCTTTCTTGATCCTCAACTTTTACCAGATAAATGTTCCAGAAATATATTATTCTACTTTATAACCTGTCTTTTAAATTTCTTTAAGGTATTTTGGATGAATATAGTTCTAACTATTAAAATAGTCAATATTTTCTTTTAATAGTACCTTTTGAATCTTGTTTAAGAAATCCTTCCCTAATCCAAGTTAAGAAAACAGTTATGCACTGTACTAAATCAGTTATGTACTGGTACTAAAATGTTATAGAATATTTTTATTTAACCTATTCAGTATCATTTGATCTTGCATATTATTTGAGGCAAGGGCACTGATTTTCATATGAATAACGCTTTTTTTCCAATTCTATTTGTTGAATTGCCCCTTTTTCCTCTGAACTGTCGTTCTCCTTTTGTCACATGACACATTTCCATATAGGTTTTGACTGAATTCTTAGCTCTCTTGTTTATTTTGTTGATAAATATGTCACAATAAGTCCTTTCAATTGGAGTGTTTAATCCATTTCCAGTTACATCTGCCTTTGTGTTACTTTTTCTGTTTTACGTTCTTTTTGTTCCTCTGTTCATTTTACTGCTTTCTTTGTATTAAAATAGAAAATTTCTAGCATACCATTTTAATTCTTTTGCTAATATATTTATTTTAGAGTTTTGAGTTATTCCCTTAGTGGTTGTCCTGTGGCTTAAATATATGTATTTTAACCAATTCTAGTAATATAGAAATTTGTTCCAAAATAACCCTCTTACCAACCCTCCTATATATGATTGTGTCTTACACATTCTATCTATTTAGGTAATAAACCATAAAATACAGTGTTATAGATATTTGTTTATATACCTATGTACTTCATAGATATTCAAGAGAAGGAAAAAAGTATATTAAGTTATTTTATATTCACCTACATATTTAGTATTTCTGCCATTTCACCATTCTTCTTACATATTCTAGTTATTATTTGGTTTCATTAATTTGTTCCAGTATAATTCCATTCCCTTTCCCCTCTGTTGTGCTATAATGCTTATATTACATCTCTGTATGTTATAAGCCAAAACTCTCTTATAATTATGGCTTTCTGCAATTTAAAAAAAAATAATTACAGAGAAGAAAACAAAAATATATTTGGGAAGTCTCAAGCTCTTTTTTCTGCCTCTTTCTCTCAACATCTTTAAATGATTGTTTTTGACTGTTTTATCCATTTTTTTTTTTTGCTGGTTTAGGGGAAATAATGTGCTGAAGTGACTGGTTATGGTTGTTGCTCTAACCTTTCTTTGCTTGTTCTAGTTTGTGGCTATGATAAATAGCGCCCAGGCCAAAGGGGAAGGTGAAACAGGATGGGATGACAATTCAAAGGCAAAGATCCATGCACAGGACAATCATCCAGACAGTAACCCTGCTATATGTTTGAAAGTGTAAATTTTAGGAGCTATCAATTCTCAATTCAGACTTTTCATCTTCAATTTGTATGTGGCAGATATTTTTCCTCTTTTACTGATTGGCTTTCCCTTGGGAAAAACTTGTAAACTCTAAAAATGAAATACAGATGTTAAAGAATTTCTGCTTTTGTAGGCCTGTTGATCACTGAATGTGTGATTAAACAGTTTCAGATGTGACTGAATTCACAGAAGAAATATCTTGAAACAGCACTTTTCTGTATTTAGAAATTTACATGTCCCAAAAAAAGCAATTTAAGACCACAATTTATGTGGAAAATAAAAGTTGTGGATTAGATCATTTGTTTATTCAGCCCCAATATTATGAAATTTCAATTGGAAAGTATTAGCATTACAGAATTTCATAACACTATAGCATGAAGTAGACATCTTGCGATTAAGAAGACTCCATGCCATTCTTTCCATTGGAAGTTTTCCTGAGCTGCACATTCAAATAGTCACTCTTTATCCTTCTGTGTGTCCTCAGTAATTTCTACATTACAGGATATATATTAGCCCCTTAAGAAATATTGCTCAAAAAACAAAGCAAAAAAAAAAAAAAAAAAAGAGTGAATGAAATAAATAGCTAATTTGGAAATGCTTCTTCTTTCACTAAAGAATCTTATGGTATTTTGTACCCCTTTCTTGGAAAGTACTTTTCTGAGTTTCTCACGTAGATTGACTTATGAAAGTAACACCCAATTATTTAGTCAATTTCTTTGAATAATATCTACTCTTTTCCAATTATCAAACCAATATGTTCATCATAGCTATTTCAGAAAATTCCAAAATATATAAAGAAATTTTAAAAACTTCAATAATCATGCTTTCAGAAATGACTGCATTAGGAAATTTGTTATATTTGCAAAATTATCTTACTTATAATGATATATTTTTACAAAATTGAATAAATCTACCAACATATATATGTATATACATACATATTATACACACATGCATACTCACATACATAAAGTTTTATGTTCTTTTTTAGAGTATATTCTGAATTTCTTTTTAAGATTTTCTTTATTATATTATAATGAAGAAAGCTTACATTTCTCATAATTTTCTTAAAAATATATTCCTATGAGTGGAATACTATCATCAATTATAAACACATTTTAAAGATTTTTCAGCCTTGAAATGTTTTTTATCAATTAATATTGTGCATTTAAACATTTATTGCCCTTTGCCCATGCCCAGAGCTAGGAGAGACATTCTACTTTTTATGTTATCTTTATTATCTTTATATTATCTTTATATTATCTTCTCCTTTGTTTGCAAGCTCAATATCTGTTTTACCTTATTATTTTTCAAGAGGTTACTTTTAAATTATCAACATAAACCCTGTAAATCATATTTTGAAGATTAAAACATATAAAAATATTTCTTGCTCCCTATGCTGTGGCATACTTAGCATATATTTAATCATTTTGCTGTCTCCTATGCCCAGACTGCTCAGTATTTTAAAAATGTAATCTAATAGGTTTTAGATATATGTATTATTTTTTTATTTTACATAGCTATTCTTTAAGAATTCTCAATAGTTCAAATATCTTTATGATATTCACAGGAATTTTGTAAATTTTACAGAAATAAGATTTCCTATTGCTCAGTGTTTAAGGGAGTGGGCTCTGAAGGTGGTCTGCCTGCATTCAACTACAACTGACATTCCCGGATCACCTCATCTCTCTTGCTCTCACTCATCACAACGCAAAATGTGAATGATATTAGTAAGTAGGTATTCGAGAATTAAACAATAAGTTCATGTATATTACATATTTGGAACTGTACTATGTACATATGAAGCACATCAGAAGTGTTATAATTTTCAATAACATCAATAAATAGAGGAAAAGATGGAGAAAATATATGAAAAGGTATGGATTTTAGTCAAAAATTGTAATGTATCTAAACAAATCAAATTCTAAAACTGAAAAATAAAATATCTGCAAATAGCTCATTAGACATATTTAATAGCATTACCATAGCAGAAGACAAGATTAGTGAACTGAAAAGCAGGCCCACCAGAATATGCACATGATGCATGGAGCGAAAACACAGGAAAATCCAGACAAAAGCCCTAGGGAGTAAATGCAGACAACAGTGAAAAGTTCTGAAACACGTGCATTGAGATTTCCAGAGAGGAGAGAAAACAGGGCAAATTCCATATTTTATATGGCTAAGAATCCTCCTCTAAAACCAATAGAGAAACCTCACAAATACAAAATAAGTAACATATAATAAGATAAATACTAAGGAGACCATATCTAAGCACAAGAGTGAAAATGAAGAAATCTAAAGATAAAATGAAAATTATATAAATAGCCTTTGGAGTGGGAGGAAGATTGTTCTCAAAAGAGCTACAGATAAGGATGATGGTTAGTTTTCACTAAAAATAACTGAAATCAGAGGAAATTGCAGGTTTAAAGGGTTGAAAGAGAATAGCAAACAAAAATTTCTATACTCAGATTATAAATACTTCAAAAATCAAAGTGAAATGAAGGGGGGAAAAGTGAATTCATTGCCAGGAGATATGCATTAAAAATAATAAATGTAAGTCTCCAGGCAAAAAGGTTAGTCATGTTAGATGGAAGTGTTCAAGTGTAGGACGGAAGGAAGGGTGATGGCGAAGCAAACGTGTGGGTAAATGCAAATGAATGATGGCTCACTAAATCAGTCATGTTAATGCTTATGGGGTTAAACATAAGGAGATTTAAAATGCATGTTAAGAGTTACAAGGAAGGTAGGAACTGTTGAATCACATTAATATGTTCTAAAATAGTTAATAAAACAAAACAAAACTTACATGCCAGAACTCTATGCTGCAACCAGAAACCCAGGGAAAGAATGGAGAAAGAAAGCTAGAGTAGGCATGTTATTCTCAGATAAGATGGGCTTTAAATCAGGGAGCATTGATAGAGATTAACAGCATCATTTTAAAAAGTTAAATGAGTCACTCTACAAGGAAAAAAAATCCAAAGTTTTATGCTCCAAAAAATGTATCAATACAAATATAAGAAGAAACATACAGATCCACAATCACAGTGGGGCACTTTAATAGACTGAATAGCTGATAAAACAGAGGAAAAAAACACATATTTTGTAAATTTATAGAATATCTAAAAATATTAAACTTGGCTAAAAGAATATGCATGCACACAATAATGACATTATTTATAAGAAAAATGTAACTGTACAAAATGAAAATATGTTAGTGCAACCCCAACAAATTTTAAAGATTTGAAATAATTTGGAGTAAATTGTTTGACAACAGTGAAATTAGGCTGGTTATCAATAACTGTAAAATAAGTGGAAAATTCAAAACTGTTTGCATTTAAACATAACTTTTCTAAATAATCCATAGCTCAAAAAATAATTTAAACGAGAAATTTCAATAAAATTTGAACTGGATATGATTGAAGACGTAACATATCAAAATATGTTGAATATTGCTAACAGAGTGCTTAAAAGGAAATGCGTATTCTTAAGTGTAAAGATTTAGAAGAAGGCCAAATATCATTGATCTATGCACCTATATCATAAAGCTATAAAAAGCACAGAAGAGCAAATCTAAAGAAAGTAAAGTGGAGTAAAAAGTTAAGAACAGAAAGTAACAGTTACATTATTCAACAAATAAAATCAACAAAGTCAATAGTTGGTTCTTTGGAAAGAATAATACAATTCCATATATTCTTAATAAAACCGATAAAGAAGAAAAGAGAAATCATAACTTGCCAATATCAGATAGGAAAAGGCTATGTCACTGTAAACTCTCCAGACGTGGCAGTGATAAATAATATAAGAAGAAATTTTAGATCACTAATTTTGATATATAGAAAAAATGGGCAATTTATTTGAAAAACCCAACCTAATAGACACCAGAATAAATGGAAAATCTGAACACTGATATCTATTAAATTGAACCTTCTGTTGAAAAAAATTCCACAAAAGGAACTCCAGGTCAGGTGGGTTCATTGAAGAATTCTTCAAACCATTTAGAGAAGATATATCCCTAATTTTGTATAAATTTTTCAGAGAAGAGTAAAAGAAATAATACTTTCCATACTTCCCAACTCATTTTATGAGTTGAGCATGGTTTGATACCAAAATCTTGATGGGAACATATGACAAATTGAAATTACTGATTAATCACTCTCAAGATCATGTATGCAGAAATTCTAAACCAAATAATAAGCAAATCAAATCCAGTGACATATATAAATTTGATTACGCATTATAGCCAAGTGATATTTATGTTAGGGATAAAAAATAGTTTATTTAGAAAAAATGCATATTATCACACTAAGAGAAAACACTGAAATATATGATTTTCTCATTATATGCAATTAAGAGTTAATACCATTCAATATTTGTTGATAATAAAGTATGATCACAAACTGAGACTAGAAGGAAAATCTTAAAAACAAAACCTAAACAATGTAGTGGCTACTATACACTAGATAAAGATAGAACCCAGATTTTGTTCAATTATTATAATAAGAAAAAAAAACCCATAAAACTTAATTTTATAGAAAGGTTGAGATTAAAGGGTACATAAGGATATACCCAGAGAAAGCTAAAGTAAAGAACGGTGGAATTGCTATTTTAATATCAAACAAAATAAAGTTCAAGTCAAGGTAATAGTTTTATTAGTTATAAAGAAAGTTATAATAATGATAAAAAGAACAATTCTTAGGAAGCCAAAAAATATAAAGAAGTGTGCACCTAATAACAGCTGCTATTTACAAAAATAGGATAAAGAATAAAAATGACTAGTCACCATTGAAATGTACCCTGGGGAATATTATAGAATATTTCTTTCTGGTAATTGATACATAAAGAAGAAAATAAAAGAAATGCAAGATTTTTAGTAACATTTGTTACTGATTATGAAAGAACATCATCAGACGATTACCACTAACTGTGGTCCATAACTTACATTTAGTATATATTTTCCACACACCCCTTATTGTTAATACCATGTGTTAGCATTGTACATTTGCTACAGTTCATGAGAAAACACTCTCATATTTGTACTGTTAATCATCCATCTTCCACCGCATGGTTCACTGTATTATACAGCTCCATGCCTTGTACAATCTATCTACTTTGTATAGAGTGTACATATTTTGAAGCTTTCATAATTGGAATAGTCACTAGGGCAAAAGCAAAATCACCATAATACAATTCTTTATTAGATGAGAAAGATGATCTTAATTTTATTAAAGATTTATACACATTTATAAACATCTCATGATATGTCTCAGCCCTTTCTTTAGTATTTTTTTTTCACATGCTTATTAAATATTTACCACTCATGGATAACCTATGACAAAGCCATTAATTAAAAAATAAAAGTTATTCATCCATGTTGTAGACCCAATGATTTCCATTATTTATGCATTTATCAAGTAAAATTATTATTAGAATAAAATGGGCTCTGTCTTAAATGCATTGAATTCCCAAATACTTCAATCAAATGTTTTGTTTTATTTTAGCTTATTAGAAGATGTGCACATTTGAAAACAGATAGTAGTTAAGAAGCGTGAACAGTTTCCTTTTCATACACATCATGTTCTAAATTTAGAAATACCAGTGTAGTGTTGGAATAGTAAATTTCCTTTCCAGTACCACTAGCTATAAGTTTATTCATAAACACTAATCATGTCCCTATGCTGCTCTATCCTTTAGAGAATATTGTAAGACAAGAAAATGCTGAAAAGCCTAGAGGCTGAGCATGGGAAAACTAAGATGATACACAGGAAAAGGGAATTTGTAAAGAAAGTACAACAGAATCTTTGCAATATAGACTTTGCAAGGTTTTATTAGGCAGGATTTGTGCTATGTACTGAACTTAACATTTTGCTGAATTTTCATAATGTTTAATGTGAGGATGGTATATGGGAGCCAATCGCTAAGCTCTTATGTGATCTTTGACTGTTGGGCCTTCCAATCCCATCAAAACATTCTCCTACTCATCTTGGTGGACTATAAATTAACTTTTGTAAGGGGTTAAAATGGCTTTATTGATTCTGGAATATTCTTATTATTGCCACTTCAGAAATGAACTCAATACAGTGAAGCTATTTGCATTGAAAACATATTTAAAATATTTTCCATTATTATTGTCATTAATTTATATAACTAGAGTAGGAAATTTTCACATTATTTTTCCCATGAATATCTCCCTGAATATTCTGGAGAAACTAGAAGTAGCAGGGATACTAACGAATCTGAATTTTCACTACCAGATCTCAGAATTTATCCCCTACTGTCAAGAAGGGACTGAAACTTCTTTTCAGCCACTCTCAAATTATACATATAATTATATTTCCTAAAAGAAAAGGAATGCACTAGCTCCCTCTTTACAGCAACCATTAATTAAAATGCATTTGTACTATTCAGTAGGACTTATATCACATAGAGAAAAATAGAAATTATTTAGACTCTATTCTATATTTTAATGTTCCTATTAATCATTATTATACTAAATGATTGTCAAAACACTACAGTTGGTGATAAAATGGTAAAATTTTCCATCTACATGTAATCAATATTGAAGTTAACGTGAATCATTTAAATGTCTGTACTATTAAATAAGAAAAACAACAGTCATTTCATATTTTGAATGTGTGAATAAACACAACAGTATAAGTTGGATGAAAAGGCCATTTACATATCTCATTAATAAAATAGTGAGAATTTAAGAAATCTATGTTTATATCTCTGTTTTAATTACATATCAGAAACATCAATTTGTGTTGCCTTCCATTAAATAAAGATATTAAAATGAAAAAAATACTAAATTTAAAAACTCTATTAAAGATATATTTCAAATATTCATCCCTACTTGATGTCTGCTTGCTCAATCTTATTTCCATACGGAAAAACTACTATTAATGACAAAAATAGCAATCACTGGAAAGGGATAGAAGAGTTGGCCATGTAATATTCTGAAACTTCAGATACATGGTTTAGGAGTTTTATGCAACAATTGGCTTTATAATCAGGAAAATATTTTAAAAGCAATGGCAAAAACCTAAAAATGTTTGAAAAGTATAATCATATTTGAAGTCATCTTTCAAATGCTTAATGTACATCTTTTTGCTGAAATAGCATCAGCAACACCAACAATTTAACATTTCTTGACAACTCTACATTTGCTAAACACTTTTCTTATATTGGCACTTAAAACTTCACAACAATCCTAGACGGTTACTTCCATTTAACTGAAGCTTAGAGGGGTTAAGGACCATAAATAAATTAAAGGCAACAAGGATTTAGTAAAGTCTCAGAAGAGTCTAGATTGGAATCCCATGTAACACCAACATTTAGACGACGGTTTTACAGCGCAATTGTTCTGGGAGTTTCTTCATGGCCTCAGTTTCTTTATCTGCAAAAATTTATAGTTACATTAAAATTGCATCATGCATGTAAATTTCTTACTACTGAATTTCTCGAAAGGCAATTGTTCAATTCACTCTTGCTCTCCTCCATCAGTCTTGGAGCAAGTTCACAGCCTCTGATACGTCTCCTCAGAAAGTATTACACTCTGCTTAGTAGTGAATACAACAGGAGTTGTAGTTACAGGAATTTGCTGTAGTGAACATGGAAATTGCAAATCTGCATGTGAATCCTCGCTCAACCCTAATTTTGGAAGAGGGGTGAGGAGAAGAACATAAAACATTAAAATCAAAGTGGAATGGAAGAATTCCATCCCAAAACCAAATAGCACTGATTCTCAAGAGCATTTGAAAAAATGGATTATGCCTGGAAGAAAAATGGATGAAGATTCATTTACCTGTCTAAGATAGCAATAAAGAACCACCTCTAGCTAATGGGATATGTTCAAGAATATCTAATGTATCCCCCTTAATTTACATATGTCATCAACAAATACTTATATGATTTTTATGTTTTTATGTTCTCCATTTGGCAGTTTGTAATAATATGCAATCTGCTAAGAATTGAATAGAATAAGAGAAACAGCTGATATATACTTTAAAGACCTTCAGAAAAGACTGCTTCGTGTATGATCTCTGAAAATAAGTAGAGAATGTTAACAGACAAATGTTTTTATATTGCTTTACTTTGGCACTGAAATTTTTTAAACAGTCACATCAATATCGATACAGGAGTATATCATTGAATGAGAAATTTTGAGGTCAAATTATAAATCCACATAAAATCTGCCTGCAAATTATCGAAATACCCTGGTCTAATTGGGAAAGACTTTAGCGTGGTTGACTGTTAATTAGGAGACTAGAGTTTAAGCCTCAGTTTTGACATTAAAAGGATTCATGGCCTTCCCAGGTAATTTAATCATTACTGGACCTCAGTTTTCATTAGTAGAATGAAGGGATTTGAATAAATTCTAATCTCAACAAGGTAAATTATATAGTTTAAAAGTCATGAATGAACTGAAAAATAATTTTAATAACTGGCAAATCATACAGACCAAAGCCAGTTGTATATTGCATGTGATATTTTAATCCACACTTATAAAATACCACAAATGCTACGCATATAAAATAATGACAGCAAGGAGATTTATTTTAATCCTTCATAATGCCATGTCAACCACTGGGAATTATAAAACAATGAATATGGAACACATTACTTCTGACAAAGAAAAATTTTCAAATCACTTCAGATACCCTGCTGCTTTTCTGACATTTCAGAAAATTGATATCTGAGGTTTTATCTTTGGTAAATTTTAAATGCCAACCTGTTGCCTCTCTCTGTCTGTTGGTGTTATATGAATCCAATTACATGCATTCAAAAAATAATAATGTAATTTTGCTTATCTTACAGCATATCATAATGAATTATTACAAGTTAAAATGAAATAAAGAGGCCTCAAAGATTGTCCTATTTTAGCATGGCTGTATGGAAATATATATTTTTATTCATGATAGTTTGGTTACTTTTACCATATTTTCTCATTCCATGTTTTTTCTCTTCCTTGAATAAACAGTTTTCATGCATTTTATTTGTCTTTCCAGAGAGAAGTTTCTGTACTTAGGGCAGTAGAAATAACTTTGGAAGACAGGATATTACATTTTAGAAAAATGCCTAATAAAATAAGTTTCTTGCAGTAAACTCAACTATCTACAACTATTAACATTTCTAAGCAATTTTAATGATAGTCATGAACATACCAACTAGAAAATCTTGCATTTGATTTAAAAAGAAACTCTAGGTTTCAATATCATGCTTCCAAAAGTTTATTGTAGTAAAGAAAATAAAATGTATAATGGATGGATTTAGGGTGCAACGGTTGTCATAATAAACAGAAATAATAATTAAATATATACAATATTGAACATATCTTTTCATTGTAAAATGATATAAAGCGAGATGGTTTATTTTTTACTTCTATGAAATGCATTTTCTTTAAAATAGATTGTGTGTACATTAAAAAGCATTTGAAAACTTAAGTGACTCTATGTAAAATATAGACTATATATATATGTAACTTCTATTCCAAAATGTCACATTAGAATTTTAGGTTGTTTTCTTGGAATCCATTTATTTCCAGGCATATAGAGTTATCTCTAAAAATTTGAAAACCTGTGCTTAAAGCAACATCTGAATCTGGAGAGAAATTTCTAGTAAGCTAGTAAGCAGTTACGTAGTAGATGCTCCCCCCACCCCCCAACTAAAAAGATCAGTCTACTCAGAATTTTATTAATTGCATTTAAGTACTATCCATTTACTTCTTTAGAAGGCCTTGGTGTGGCAAATTCGCTCACATTTATTTTTGTAACCTAATTATGTTCCTCAGGACTCTTGTTGGTTGTTGAGACTGTTGAGGGAAAATTGCGGTGACTCTCTTTGAAAATATTCTCTTTTTAAAATTCTTTCACTCCCCTCGCCCCAAAGAAACACCATTGTGTTTCTTAAATTTGTAACATTGGCTATGGGATTAAGAAGGCAAGTCAGCACCTTATTCATTCTATCTAGCAAAAATAGGACTCTAAATTCCCAGACAATGAGACACACCTGAATCCCAATAGCTTACTCTGTCTTTCCCCAAAGTTATCACGTGTCTTCTGATTTGAACAGATTTTCTAAAAGTAATGAAATATTATATATGATTAATATGAATGTTACATTACACACTAAATAATATATGGTATATTTTAAGCAGTTTTGATACAAAAGATCACTGGTATTGATATTTTGCCATAAATCAAAAGAATCACTAATGGGGAAAATAAAATCTTTGAAATAAAAAGAACCTTATGACCAGTGATATATATTTTGATTCACCAGGAATTATGCACTTAATATAATCTCAATGACTATATGACAAAGAATTGACAGAATTAAAAGGAGACATAAACAAAGTCACCATCTTTTTGGGGTAAATTAGCTCATGCCTCTCAGTGGATGATAGACATCAAACATCAGTAAAAATTTAGAAAAAACGTATTAACAAAATGGATTTTTTGGAAGAATTTGAAACTTTGCACAGAACGATGAAATATATATATGTTATACCTTCTGTTACTTAGCATTACTGCCTAATTACTGCCTAATATGTACAGAAGCCAATACCATGACACTAGGATTTTGAGAAAAGAAAAAGTTCTATTGTGAGGTCAACTAGCAAGGAGGCAGGAAGCAAGTTCAATTCTGTCTCCTAAACCTGAGTGTTAAGGGAGCTTTATAGGATGAAAACAAGGGGAGGTGGGGAGAGTGGCAGGGTTTTGGTAGGTTAAGAATTGTCTATATATGGTAGAAACACATGAAATATGCCTGTGGACCAGATCTTCCTTGTTGAGGGTCCCCTCACATTTGCTTCCGATGTCTCCTCATCCCCATAATCCTGGTTCCAAGGAAGGTGCTTTTTGTTTCTAGGGTCTCAAGGGTTTTTCAAGGGATGTGTTTCCGCATATGCTCTCGTCTCTAACCTGCAGCTGAGTTTGCCTGTAAACCAAGCTCAGAAAGCATTTAGTTATGATAAAGAAAGAAATCCGGATAAACAAGTTTTGGCCTGGATCTTGACTTTTACTTATGACTCCAGGCTATCTCACCTATGGTTTCAGTCCCCCTTTGAGTTTTTAACACTCCTCAATTCAAGAGGAATTTTGGGTGATTGCTGTTCCGGCTTCTTCGTGCTAATTAGGGGTGTTTTGGGGGGGGGGCTAGAGGAATGGAATTGTTTGGCAGGAAGTTGGAAGTACTCATGAGTTCCTTGGCCTGAGATTGTTTGGGAGAGCAATATATGGTTGGTTACTTGAGTGGAGCATCAAGTAATTACTTGGAAATGTAATTTGAAAAGGAATAGTCCAAGAATGCAGAGTAAGAGGCCTTGTAGGATAGGTTGAAAAAGGTTACCTATGCTATCAGGGAACCATGAGAAAAGATCAGTAAAAGATGTGAGGTGGTCCCAAGATGACTTCGAAAGCCCCAAATTTTTAAATGTGGTGGCAATTTCTAGGAGTTTAGTTATAGCATGAATAACTTGTCCAGACTCATTGATATAGAAACAATATTCTCCAAAAAAGGCACAGGAGCCACCTTGGATGGCCAGAATAGCATCTAACACTCTTTAGCTTTGGAGGACAATTTCTGCTAGAGGTGATACCTGCTTTTGAAATCCAAGGAGATTAGATTGAGAACAACGGAATCTATTGTAGACCTGTCATGAGTTATTTTTAATGTCTGTTTCTAAGTCTAAGTTTCCATAATTAAGAAGAAATAGATGTAGGATGGCATAGCCAATGCCGTGCACTTCCTCAAATGGATTGAGGATGATGCTACACCTCTGTCATTTCAGATAGAAAACTTATTAGGAGCTAAGAGACCCTAAATTCAGGATTAGAGATGAGTTGAGTTTTTTGGCAATAATGTTTGTCTGGCATTAGGGAGAGAAGAAGACAGGTTCCATGCCAAGAGTTAAGGGAGAACTATATATATTTTGTTTTCGTATAACCAGAAATATCCGAAGCCTTCTAAGGACAAAGAGAGAGGCATAAAAACCTTGGAATTTGGGTTTGAAGTGTTTATCCACATTGTCTTGCATGTAACTTGAGTGTTTTTCTCTTGGCATGCTAACAAGTCAAAGAGTTGAGTTAATAGGCCGGTGCTAGTGTTCTTGTCAGGACTATCTATACTCAGAGAGTCAGAAGAGCAGTCTCTGGTGAGGGTGAGGTTGTGATATAGGTTTCTACTAACTACATGCTCCTGTTAGGAGGTATTAAGAAAGAATGCTTTTGATACTACTCAATGCCAGGAATACAAACTAGGGGAATAACTAGTGTTTATAACATGTGGGAGGGGTCCTTGGGTCTGATGATAGTAGTTGGAGTTGATAGTAGGGCAGGGCCATAAAGGGACAAGTTCACTATTAAATTGAAAGGTTTGTCTGTCAATCATCAATGTTGGGGTAGGCGTAACTTGACAATTCTATAAGGGTGTTATGAAAGATGGTTTTAGAGTGATTGAATTCCCAGCTCTGGTACTTTAGGGTAAAGTTGTTGAACTTCATAGTGATGTGTCCTAATGATCAGGTGGAAATTAACAAGCAGATCATGAATTTTAAATGGCAGCAGAAAGGCTGTAAATAGTTCCCAGGACTCCTAATGAGAAACCAGGGCACTTTCTCCCAGATAACTATCAAGCATTATATTTTAATGGTGCAGTAAAAATGGCAGTGAGATAAACTCAGATTAATCAATAATATTTTCAACACATATGACTGCAAAGATTAGGATCCAGATTATATATAGAATCCCTGTAAATCTAATAGAAAACACAATGTTCCCAGAAGTTAAATAGGTAAAAAACCTAAAAAGGTCTTTACAGAGGAGGAAATATGAATGACCAATAATTATTTGAAAAGATGCTGAACTACTCACCAATCAGGGAAATGCAAATTAAAAAACAATGAGAATATCAATTCATATCCCCAGAGGTAGAAGTTAAATGTCTGATGTTATAAGAATTGACAAGGGAAATGGAATTCGTATTGATTGGAGAGTCATTTGGTAAAATTATGTTGGAAAACAGTTTAACAGTTTCTAGGGATAATAAAGATGTGCATACTGCGAGATCAACCAATTAACTACTAGGTATATGTCCTAGAGTAAACTATGCACAATGCACAATAAGCTATGTACAAGAGTCATATGGCACTCTGTGAGAATAAATAAAATGGCCTTTAAGATTACAATGAAAAAACAATGAGATATTTGCTTAATGGAATGCTGCAAGAAACATGAATACATCAATATGGATGAAATTCAAAAAACCTAGAAAGCCAAAAATTCAAGCACACATGTAGTATGATACCATTTATGTAAATGCCAGAAACATGCATATTAAAATTGCAGTTTTCAGCTTTTCACGAAGATGGCATCAAAAATGAAGGAAGTCCCCGTCCCTCCCAAAACCATATCCAAAGCAAAGTCTTTGAAGGTAAAGAAGGCAAGGCTTAAAGTTATCCAGAACACCAAAAAAAAAAAAAAAAAAAAGAAAGAGATCCACGCATCACCCACCTTCCAGCAGTCCACGATGCTGCATCTCTGAAGACAGTCCAAATACCCTTAAAAGAGGCTCTAGGAGAAGAAAGTTGACGACTGTGCCATTGTGAAGTTCCCCTGAACACTGAGGTAGCCATGAGAAGATGGAAGACAACAATACCCTTGTGTTCATTGTGGATATCAAGGCCAACAAGCTTCTGATCAAACAGGCTGTGATGAAGCTCTGTGACACTGACATGGCCAAGGTCAACACCATGATCAGGCCTGATGGAGAGAAGAAGGTATATGTTCGACTGGCTCCTGAATATGATAGTTTGGATGTTGTCAACAAAATTGGGATCGTCTAAACTGAGCCCAACTGGGTAAT
>JAQZBX010029323.1:0-27360 GCA_029593785.1 Cabassous unicinctus | reverse complement strand
CCTTCATTCCTTCCATCTTGACAATGCCAAACACCCCAGGATTTCCTAGTCTCCCAGTGTTTCGTATTGCTATAACTGCAAACAAATTTTGATACCTTCCATCGTCTTTTACTTGAATGCCAAAAGGAAAATGTAAATCATCTTCAAAGCAAGAATAACTCTTCTTTATAATTTGTTTCTTAGTTTTCCTTCCATTAAAAATATAGCCAAGGTGAAAAAGGATTTACTATCTATCATAACAAATTTTACTTACTCAAAATATTAATTGGTTATAGCCTGATTTTATTCAAAAATCCATTGTAGGTTTAGAAACCATAAAAGAAGTTAAATTTTAGTAATCCATCTTACCCTTAGGCAAACTCATAAGAAGAGCCACTGAAATTAATTTAGGACGTATACTTGTTTCTGGAAGGTTTCCAACTCATTTCTGGTTGAAGTGCACACTTTAAGAGGCAGGAGACCTGAATAGAAAACTAATATTTGATAGTGCCTTTAGTTCTGTTCTTCTGTAAGAATGATCTGGGGACACTGCATTTTTTGTATTTTTAATAAACAGTTTTAATATTTGCCCCCATTGCCTATACCATGTAAAATATACTTTTCCAATAGTCTCTTAAATGACACTGACATTTTTCGTAGATTTTTGTTTTTAAAAAAAACTGGTTCAATTAGCAATAATCACGCCTATGGTAAACCTCATTGGCTACGATACTGCCACTGCGCAAAATTCCTGTTCTTGATCTGTATAGCTCAGTTTCCATAGACACCGGATAATTGCAAAGTATGACCAGTATCGTGTTCTGAAGCACATATAGGGATGGAAGGCAGAGATTTTAGAAGCAGAAAACTCGGCAGAATTGCTTAAAGCCTCAGAGAATACAAATATTTTGTAGACTGTAGTTTAAGTGCATCAAGAGATTTTAGATTATTATCTGGGCCACTGGGCTTAAACTTGGCTACATACTGGAATCACCTGGGGTGTTGTTAAAAAATAATGATACCTGGGTCCCACCCCTAGAGATTCTGATTTAATTGGGCTGTTGGATTGGGCGTTAGGATTTTCAAAACTCCCCACATCATTCCAGCATGCATCAAATTTTGAGAACGACTGACCTAAACCATCCTCCCCCCTTCCCCAAAGAGTGTACAATTTGCCCAATTTCAGAATTATAATATTGTACCTTCGGTGTACCCCAACTCTGCAGCTGGGTCACCTTCACCCAGTTGCCCAAAAGAAAGACATGAAAAGCCACCTTTGGCTCCTCCTACTACTAAACCCCAGACTTCAATTCACTCAGCATGTTTGGTCGATTCTCCTCGTTATCTCACCAGTCATTCTGCATCCCTCTAGCTCCATGGTTGCCATGCTGGTCCAGGCCACTGTCCCTACTCCTTCAGGACATTGCAGCAGGTTCCTTTGGGCCCTCCTGTGTACAGTGTCATCCCCCCTCCCATTCTAATCACCACACCGGCTCTGGACTCCTCTAAAGACGCATCTGATCAAGTTGCTCTCCATGTAACATCTGTGTCAAAGGCTTCCTTTGCCATTAGAACTCCTTAACATGGCCTAAAAGACCCCCGGAAATGGCACCTGGCCACGCTGCTAGGCCCATCTCTTGCCCCTGACCCTGTTGTACCCTTCAGTACAGAACCTAGGGAGCTTTTTTCTAATCCCTCCATATCCCAGGTCCTTTTTTTGTAGCTTCTGGTTCTCACTCAAGCTTTGTTCTCTATAAAATCTAACTACTCAGCCCCCTTTCTTCTTCCTACTCAGCATTTCGGTCTCAGCTTAAAAATTGCTTTCGCAGGGAGACCTTCCCTGTCCTTTGCCCTAAATTGGGGCTCCCTGCTATGTGTTCACAGAGTTCCACATCCCTCCCTTTCAGAACATCTTCCCGTTTAATGTTTGTCTTCTCCTCAAGATTGGAGGTAGAATAAAGGCACATTGTATGTCCCACCTCGCTTAATGTTGTGTTCCCCAGTGATTGGCACAGAATACTTGCTCAGTAACTAAATTTTAATGAATGTTGAATCAGATTTCTAGTTTCCTAGCCCACTACTCTTAAATGTCTGGGAAAAAAAATTGCTAAAATAATCAGTGTAATTCAATGTTAAAGTAACCAAAGGTAACTTGACCATGTATTGTCCAAACATGATAATGATAAAATTGCATGAACTCTGTGGAGCTTGAGTATTAAATATAAATTACTTCGGAGAATCCCAAATGATCTTAATGTTCTATCAAATAAATGCCACAGGAAACGGAAAACCACGTTGCTGATGTCAATTTTAAGAACACCTATTGCTAACGACTTCCTTGGTTAATACTTTGTCTTTTTTCTTTTCCAAATTAGATATTTATCTTTGAAAATAATATCTACTACCGTGCACACCTTGGGAAGCAGGCAATTCGCGTGGTCTCTACTGGGAAGGAGGGTGTAATATACAACGGCCTTAGTGACTGGCTGTACGAAGGTAAGACACTCCCAGGCGTGGCAAGAAGCCAGGGGGGTTGAGGTTGCTGCTAATGCAAGTCCTACTAGCTTCGATTTTTTTTCTTTGACTTTTAACTGTAAATTGAACTCATGTTTCATGAGGTTCTGCTAAATTAAAAAGATTCTGTTGGAGCTTCAGGGAGAATCCCTTGGCAGCATGAGCCTATAGCAGGGGTTCTTAACCAAGGGTCCGTGAGCTTGAATTAAAAATTCAAAATAACTTTAGTCTTGTGGGGACGTGTTGGTGCAGGTGTGATATATTTACTAAATAATACACAGTATGGTGTGGACTTAGTAAGGGGTCCGTGGTTCTCACCTGACTGGCAAAGGGGTCCGTGGAACAAAAAAGGTTAAGAACCTCTGGGGTACTGAGTCCTCACTGGGTAACCAGGAAAGTGTGCAGGCCCCAACATGTGCCATCTGGGGCTTCCTGCAGCTTTTCCCTCTTGGACACGAGGCACATTTTAATGGAGGGATTTATTGGTGGTGGAGGTGACTTCTGGAATCATTCAGAGATTGCAAATGCCCCCACTCCGCGATGTAGGGTGCCTTGTTTGGCCTGAGGGAGGGGAGAGTTGGAAAAGAAAAAAAACGGTTAAAGCTTTCCAAAGATACCAATCAGAATGATTTGCTATTCCAAGGAGGTCCACCTCGTTGGATGTTTTCTCCCACTGGGTTTCCTTTGGCACCAGTTGCTCTGAGGTTGGCAGGTATGTGCATTATTAGACAGCTGCAAGTTTGAGAGAGAAGCTCCCTCCTTAAACTTTTATGATCCGTCTCCTTGCTAATGTGGCCACCACAATAACAAGAACCACCACACATTGCTTGCTCTTAATTGTGCCGGTGCAGTTCTCAGCACTGTTATTAAATCCATTACCTCATTTAATCCTTAACAGCAAACATTTTTATTGACATTTCCTAGATGAGGCATGTTAAGGTTAAGAAATTTGCCCACATTTACACAGGGTTTAGAAGTATTTATTTGGGAATATCAGTGTTCAAGCCCAGGGCAATCACCTTTTGGAAAATCCAGATGTAGGATCAAGTATGACTATTCATCTTAGCATCTGGTTGACAAACAGTTTAAGCTCTTTTCAGCCTATTGGCCTGAAACCACATGCTAA
Source organism: Cabassous unicinctus (assembly GCA_029593785.1). Classification (NCBI taxonomy): domain Eukaryota; kingdom Metazoa; phylum Chordata; class Mammalia; order Cingulata; family Chlamyphoridae; genus Cabassous; species Cabassous unicinctus. Next base: position 23,741 of record JAQZBX010029323.1, on the reverse strand, counting down.
GAAAAATAATTCGTTGTGTTAGTCTGGTTCAAGGAAGAATAAAGGGATATTTAGGGAGCTATCAAGCCACTAGAAGCTGGGATCCTGCTCTGTAGTGGCTTTAAGTATTATAAATTATAAAGCAGATACATATGTGAGCCTAGTTTTACTTCCTATCCTAATGAAGGCACTGAGGTATGAAGTTCTACCACTAGATTTTTTTAATTTTAAAAAATTGTGGTATAGTTTATACACAATAAAAGCTCAATATTAAGGATACTGTTTGATGAGTTTTGAAATATATATATATATACACACACTATGTATATTTGTATGCCAATGGGGTGCTGATGCAAAGTACCAGAAATCTGTCGGCCTTGTTAAGGGTATTTATTTGGGGTAAAAGCTTACAGTCCCAAGGCCATGGAAAGCCCAACTCAAGGTACCATAAGAGGTACTTTCTCACCAAAGTCAGCTACCATATGTTGAAGCAAAATGGCAGACGATCTCTGCCTGATCTCTCAGGGCTGCCTATATCAGTCTCTGGCATAGGGCTTGTTTCTTTCTGGGCCTTCTCAGCCACTCGGTTGCTCTGTTCTCTTCAGCTGCAAACTATCAGGCAAATGGCTCATCTCTTCCAGGGGCCCCAGGATCAAACAAGACAGAGCGCGTGCTCTCTCTCTTTTTGTGCCTTCTTGAGTGATTGCCCGTTTATACCAGCCCACCAAGGGGACAGGGACTCAACCTCAATTATGCCCTGCTGATGGGTCGAATCCAAAGCCCTAAATTGATTTTATCAAGTAAGCTTAAAACCCTTGAATTTAATACAATCAAAGGGTATCACACCCAGAAGAATAGATTCATTTACAAACATAATCTCTCTCTTTTGGGGATTCATAAATAATCTCAAACTGCCACACAGTATAACCCCAATCAAGAAACAGAACATTTCCATCACCCCAGAAGGTTCCCTCAAGCCCCTTTTCAGTCAGTTTTTCTCTACCCCACATCTCTCCCTTCAAGAGGCAACCACTATTCTGATTTCTATGCAACTTGTTTTCTAACAGACATTCTGGGACTTAAACATCTAAATGAGGCCTGTCCTCTTCGGCATGGAAAGGGATGTGTTTATTCTCGCGGGGCTACTGGCGCTCAGGGCACTCTTTTTTCAATTTTCAATTTTGAAATACTTTAAGCCTACAAGACAGTTACAAAAATAGTACAAACCTCATACAAACACCAACATACCCTACCTGCCCCCTGGACACTTAGATCCACCTATTTTAGCATTTGGCCACATTTGCCATACCATTCTGTCTGTCCACCTGTCTGTCTGTCTATCTATTCGTTGTTTGAACACTTGAGTGTAGGTTGTATACATCATGCTCTTTGAACACTTAATACTGCCATGTATTTCCTAATAACCAGGGTATTCACTTGTTACCACCTTAAGTGCAGTTATCAAGTTCAAGAAATTTAGCATTGATCTAAAATTTACACTCTATATTCCAATTTGCTCATATGTATCAATAATGTCTCTTTGAGCCTTTTCACTTCCCTTGCTAGATCCCCAAGATCATGTATTGCATTTAGTTATCATTGTCTCTTTAGTTGCTATTTTTTTCTTTTTTTTAATTATAGGAAGATATTCACTAGATAAACTTTCCCAAGCATTCCATTCAGTGAAATTAATTCAGTGAAATTAATCACAATCACATTATTCAAGTACCTTCAACACCTTTGATTACTAAATGTTCCCATCCCCCCAAACAGAATCCCTTCACCCATTAGGCATTGACTCCCCATTCCTCTGGCAACCTGTACCCTAATTTCTGTCTCTATGAGCTTGCGTATTATACAATATTTTCTTGGTAGTTACCATGGGGCTTAAATGTAACGTCCTAAATCTACAGTAATATTGTTTGCTTTGATCCCACCTTAACTTCAATAGTGTACACAAACTATGTTCCTATACCCATCTGTCCCCCAGGTTTATAGGGTTCTTGTCACAAATTGCATGGTTATACATTATGAGTCCAAAACCACTGATTTATCATTACATTTATGCATTTGCCTTTAAGATCCCATAGGACATGAAAGTGGAGTTACAAACCAAAAATACAATAGCACTGACATGTATCATTTACCCATAGAGTCACCCTCACCGGAAATCTTTATTTCTTCTTGCAGCTTCCGTCTATGTCTATTTTCCATTTCTCCAATGGGGTTATTTCTTTTGTCTCACAATGTGAGATGGGGCTTAATATCTAAATGGGAAAGGAAGCATGGAAACATGGAATACTTAATGGGTAAAAGTAAGATTTTGGAGTCACACAAACATAAATTTGAAACACAGCTCAGCCCTTTGCTAGCACTATGACATTGGGCAAGTTCCTTCCACTGCACAAACCTCAGCTTTCTCATCTGTAAATGGGGATGATGCCATTTAACACACAGTGTACATAAGATTGTGAATGTAATATGTTTAGCTCATAATAGTAGTCAGAAAATGGTAGCTGCTGCTATTGTTTCTTATAGTAATAACTATTATTAATAATGTGCCTATTGTTAATATTGCTATAAGTATCTGTTACTCTTATTTTTATTATGAAGGAAAAAAACGTGTTGGTTTTTTTTTTAAATGACATAGGCATTAAGGCAAAATGTATGAAAGGGGAGCTTTTGGAGTGGCCAGGACTTGAACAGAGCAGGAGAAACGCAGTTCTGGCCTTCCCAAGTGGCCATCCTGCCGCAGTTACAGAAATGGTCTGACCTAAAAGCTCCAGGGAGGTCAGTGCAAATAATAACCCGGAGGCCCACAAAAGAGAAAGGGCCCCTGGACTACTGGTTGTCAGAGCATAGACATGCTCTAGGATTAATCTCCTTAAAAAATCCATAACCAGGAGATTTAAAGTATCTTTTTTAGTAATGTCTTAATAAAATAAAAAGCTCATTGCTTTGCAATTTAAGTTAAGCTTTGGCTTTAGCAAATCCATTGAAAGGAAATATTTCTTCAAGTCATTTACACAAAATTGTGTTGATTTGATAACTGAGACCCAAATATTTTCCATCAATCACAGTTGATGTGGCAGCTTAATCTCCTTGGTGGTGCTGCCTGGAAGGTTCTATGTGCTGATGCTTAGATTTCTATTAATTGGAAGCAGGGGAGCCCTGGGGAATCTGGCCTGTTTTTTTTTTTTAAATAATGTGAAGGTAAACTTTGAAGATTGCCTTTGCCTAATCTGTGACTTAACTGTTTCACTACTAAATTCTTCCTTTAAAAACAAAATAAAAAACACAGGTTGGAAAAATACCCTGGAAGCATTTGCATAGGGTCTGACTCACCAGAAGATCTTAGTTCTGAGAAGGAACTGAGCTGTATAAACGGGAAAAGGCCATTTCAGCCTGTAGGGCTTGTTGACAAGAAACTGTAATATTGATTTGTTTTGTTTCCCAAAAAAGGAACTTAAGCATATTGAACTTTCTAGCATATTGGGGGCTAGGGGAGCTGCCAAGGATCTGCATCCCTTGAGCAAAGGTTTACACATACTCTGCAGGAAGACCCTTCTCAAATTAACTGAAGCAATTCCAGACAGCTCTGAAATGCAAGCTCACCACTAGCTGTGAAGTCAGCACTGTTTGTCTCACTGTTTCTCTAAAGATAGCCCATGACTCATGGGTGGTCACAACCTGATTTTGACTAGCGGAATGCATATCTTTATTTTATACTTCTGAGCAAGTGGCAGGCAGTTGCAGGCAATTTTTATTTTAAGATGAATAAATGCATAATAGTGTCCTACAACTATTTGAAAAGTTGCTATACTTGGTTATCCATCAACTACAATTAGGATGTTAATAGAAGATGAGGAGTTTTTTGAGGACTCTAAAATGAGTATTATGTTAAGGATTTGCACTTTGTTGCAAAGTTTACCAGTTTTGCAAAACTCCTAATCTTCAGACATCTGAGCAAAGAGTAGGAATTCTCCAGGTTTTTATGAAAGGTGTATTTTTTTTTTTTTTAATTTCTGAACTTTTTTCATTTTAATACTATTGGTCCTTATGTCTGCATTTGAGCCAGTGTCATGATATATAAATATTTTTTTAAGCTTTTTTTTTTATTGTGGGTAAAAATCAAATTTTTCACAATACAAACCAATATTTGTAAAATGATGTATAAATATATATGTATATATGTGCATTTGTTTACATAAATGTTATTTTTTTATGTATATATATTTTGAAAGATGCTTAGATTACATAAATGTTACACAAAAATTACAGGGATTCCCATGTTCCTCTCCTCCCACACCTCCCATAACATCCCACATAAACATCTTTCATAAGTGTGGCACATCACCTGCAATGGATATACACATCCTAGGGCTTTGCCACTAAGCATGGACCATAGTTCACATTGTAGACCACACTCTCTCCCACACAGTTCTGCATGTTATATGCTGATGTAAAATGGCCTATATCTGTCATTGTAATGTCACTCAGGATAATTCCCAAGTCCTGAAAAAGCCCCTGTATTACAACTGCTTTTCCCTTCACTGCCCCGAAAGCGTCTAGTGGCCACTGGCTCTACCTCACTGTTATAATTTCTTCCATTGCTTGAATCACAATATATCTACAACAGAATACTGAAAGGTGTATTCTTATCAGAGTTATAGAGTTGGTTCTATTTGCCAGTTGCTGCTATTTGTTTATAAATCACTGTTAGCTCATCTTCATCATTATTATTATCATATACTATGAGGTGTAGTAGCACAGCACAGAATTTTTGGCCTTTAGTCTTCTAGTAACTAGACTTTAAGTCATTTTAAATATTGCAACTGAACTATGAGCCATCCATACCTCCATACCTCTATTACTAAAGTAGCCATGTGCGTACTACAAAATAAGTATAATTATTCAGTGATGTGTCTGTTATAAATGGTTCATCCCTAATGGAAAGTAGGAATGTGTGGAGTAAGTTGGGTCATATGAAAATCACTTCTTTCCTCGTGTCTATAGAAGTCCTTCTCTACTTAACCCCATTGAAATCTTCTAAGATGTAAATCTTCTAATCCTAAATCTAAGAAGGGAAACAGAGAACTCGAGAAAGTTTAGGACATGGCCTAAAATCATCAGGCTGGGATCAAAGAGAGAACTGAGAAACTGGCCTAAAGGCTCTCTACTAAATGCCTGGTTTGGTATGGATGGAATTTCACAAATGAATTTTAACCTTAATTATTATAGAGCCTAAAGGTACTTGGAAAGTAGACCCTGTCTGCTAAGACAGCATTGCCTCTATTGAAGTCAGACAGGAATAATGTTTTAAAAGGTCTCAGCTAGCTTCTCCTAGTTTCTGTTTGGTTTTAGGACCTATTCAGTCAGGCAGGAGCTAATTAACAGTAACCAGAGGGAAAAGCACATGACATCAAAAATGCACTGCTCTTAGGCCTCTGACCCAGGTCCCGTTGTTCTGCCCCTTGTCTTCCTAGCTGTGGCCTTGCTCCCACATACCACCTTCTCCCTGGAGCCGAGCCCTCTCTATGGTCACCTTGCTGTACCCTCTGTCCGCCTACCTGGGGGCAGCCCAGAGAGGTCACCTCCACTGCCCCCATTCTTCCTGCTATAGTTTACTCCGGCCCCAGTTTGGAGGGGGTGATGCACTTCCCAGAGCTGCTGCAGGGGAAGACGTGCTTATTGCATCCTGAGCTGGAACTCAAAATGCTGTAGAAATACTTTTTACCTTGCAGTTAGGCCTTCTGTAAAAGTAGGGCTAGAACTTTTCCAAGCTAGCTTCAGTCAATGCTGCCTACTTAACACCCAGTTCTTGTTGGTGACAGTAGAACCAGCCCCAGTTCTTTTGGTCCTCACCCTTTATGGAGGGCTGCTGCTAGAGTTCCAACATCTGTCCAGAGGCTGCAGAGCCAGGATCATGCTCAGGCCAGTTCTTAAGGCAATTTCTTAAAGCATCTTTTAAACACTCAACACTAATGACCTAAAAAGTCTTTTATTCCAATGACAGATATCAATAAAAGGTCAGGTGGACCCTAAGGTGAATTTGAGTTGCTAATGATTTATATTTGGTGTAATTCCAGGTTTATAGTTTTGAATATTCAAGGAGGCAGGGAGTTGAGGAGGGAGGATGCCTTTCATGAGAAAAAGCATTATTACAACAAAAACATTTATGGAGATTGGTAGAACTATTTTGAATATATCTGCTTCCCACAGGAGATATAGCAGCTGAAAGAAAAGGGAGTCTTCCTAGCTTACTCACATCACCCTAAACTTTTTAAATCCCGTGAAAGCAGATCAAAATTGTTAAATAACGTTTTGCATGTAAATTGCATACAAGTTTTAATTTAAACACGTGGTTTATTAAATATTTTACGCACTGTGTATGCTACATTGTACATTGGCATTCAGTGTATTAAATGCTCATTTTATGCCAATTTGAACCATCAATAACTGTCACAGCCTTCTATTAAATATCAGTGTCCTTGAACATTGGAGGGCGGTGGGGGGTATATTATATACCATCATTTTACCAGTGAGAAAGCGTTTCTAATACTTCTTATGCTATTTTTAAAACTCTCATATGCATTTAGGTAATGCTCTCTGCAGTGCTTATGTCGTCACCTCTGGAGTGTGGATTCCTGATTAGGCTCTTCAATGTCTCTGAAGTACCTGTTTAGGGCCTTTCAGTTAGCAAACTGCACCTCAGTGGTAGACCAAAGAAAGTTTGCACACCAGTTATACACCCTACTGAATATACTGATATTTTTAAAATAAGTTCTACAGTCAGTAGCATGATAGGAATTGGACTAATGTTCAACTATGTGTATTATCATTTAAACCATGGAGTTTTAGTTAGACTTACTGTTGGTTACCTCTCTGATTTATGTAATGGGAAATCTTTGGGCAGAAAAGGAAATCTCCATCATCAAAGAGTCAAAAACTTGTGATTTGCTTTACAAAGCTCTCTTGAATAAGGACAGCACACATGGGCTAAGAGCAGGGTCTTTGTCCTGGCTGTGCCTGGGTTGATTAATGCTTCACCACTTAAAAGCCATGTGGACTTGGATAAGCTATTTAACCTCTTTGTGCCTCTGTTGCCTTTTCTGCAAAACAAGGATAATAGCAATATGTGTGGCCTAACGTTATCATGAGAATGAAAATGAGCTAATACATGTACAGTTCTTAGAATAGTGCCTGATACTAGTAAACTCTAAGGATTGTGGTCACTATTAGTTTACCTTGTTTTCTCCCCAAACTGTGGTACAATAGGAGACACCTACTTCACTTGTTCATCTAGCCGTTGTCAGAAATCAGGACCAATAAAGTTTAGTTAATTCTCCCCCATGTCAGTTTTGAAAGTATTAAGCTCTATTCACTTAAAAATTAGTGTTTTTAATATTTTATATAGGAAGTGTTTTATGACTTCTAAGACAACTAGGATATCAATATGGAATTTTATCATCACTTCCAGGCCCTTTTATTTGCATTTAGATTCACTAGTTGAAATCACATGGCCTTATTTAACACTGACACCTGACAGAGAAACAAGCTGTTGTGGTTTTTGTTTGTTTGATTGGTTTTTTCCATGAGCACCAAAGATCTTGTAACTTGGCAAAAATTATGCATTATGATCTTTGATAGAAATTAAAGACTTTTTTAAAAAATCGTATTCTGCTTCATCTATGAATTTTAAAGGAGGATATGAAAGGGAAAGTAATGATCAAAATATCTAAAATTTAATCAGCATCTGGCAAAGCTACCCTATCTATGAGGTGCAGTTCAATGGAGCGTTGGTTAAATCAAATAGCAGTCATTTTGAGCAGTGGGCGTAATGCTTTCAGCATTTAATGTAACTGAAATGAGTACTTTTCCTGTCTAGCTCTAGTGTCCAACTCCATAAAGTATTGATGAGCTTGACTTAGATAGCATGTAAATTTTACCTTATAGAAAGACATGGAAAAAAGCTAAAAATTGTACAGTAGAGATTCATTCCACTCTGCCAAGGAAATGGATGAGATGACTTGATAGATTAAATCCTTCTCTGCTTTCTCTGGTCCAATAAGTGAAGTCTTCAAGTTTCTAGATTTCTTTGCAGATCAGCATAAAAGCAATGGTCTAACACAGAAATGATAATAATGTCCAGAGCGTAGGGGGGAATGCGATAGGTCAATCTAAATCTGACTGGTGCTCAAGGTCCTCCTTGCCCATGGGGCCAGTCCACCCTCATCTATGCCTGCAGCTTCCTTACGTGCCCCAGGTCCCATCAGACCCTCCCCTGCCACTACCAAGCTCCCAACCGGATGTTCCATCCACATAGCAATTCTGACCTGTTCTTGTGGTGTTGCTTCATTTCTAAATTTTAAATTCGACAAGTAGTTTTCAGCAAACACTAACACATTTTAATCGTCTCTCTTTTTCCGAGATTATAGGTAGACTACCACTGTCGTTATGACAACACAAAGTATTGTGGCTTACAATGCACATGAGTGGAACACATGATTGATTCTTTAATCATAGAGTTAAGGAGTGCTGGAGCTGCAGTGGACCCTGGCAATTATCTAGTCCAGAGGTTAGATAATGCAAACTGTTTCTGTAAAGGGCCAGGGAGTAACTAGTTCAGGCTCTGCAGTCTCTATGTCTCTGTTGCCACTGCTCAATTCTGCCATTGTAGTCTGAAAGCAGCCATAAACCATACATAAACAGATGTGGCTGTGTTTCAATAAACCTTTATTTATGGACACTGGGATTTTAATTACATGTAATTCTCACATCAAGAAATATTATTCTTTTTAAACATTTTTTCAGTCACTTAAGAATACAAAAACCATTCTTAGCTCTCATGTCAGACAAAAACAGGCAGCAAGCCAGATTTGGTTCAAGACAAAATCAGCAGCAAGCCAGATTTGGTTCAAAAGCCGTGGTCTGCTGACCCCCATTAGTCCAATCCTCACAGTAACCGATAAGGTTGCAGACATCCACAGGATTCAGTGTCTAGGTCTACAGTCTGACAAGATAGTTAGCAATGCCAACCAATTATTGCAAATCTTGTTTCCCCAAATAAATCAAGTTACTTGAAGGCAAGAACTGTGTTGTATATTTATGTGTTCCCCATAATACCAGATGAATCACTGAGTATCTAATGTTTAGAAAAATATATTTGGATGAATTCCTAGGGAGAAATCTGTGTATTATAGAAACTTCCCAAGGAAATTACGGTGCTTCCCCCTTCACACTCATCAGAATTGCCATTTCCACTGACTATCATCAGGAGAAAAATGCCCGATTATCAAACAACAACAATAATTGTTAGCCTCATTTTAATTCTGAGTTTCACTCTTGATGCCCAGGAATAAAGGGAACCAGAGTGACCTAGGGAATGGTGGCAGTGCTCTTACTAGGAGCCTAGGAATATAAAATTATACCTGCTCAGGCTCAAGGCTGCCTCTTAATTAATGCCGGGTCATAGTTTATCTTTTGAGTGAATAAGAGTAGTAATAACAATTTCTAAATTTCATTGATGATTCCATGCCAGGACTTACATGAATAAATGTATTTAATCCTCCCAAGTTTCCTATGAAGAAAGTACTAATATTATTCCATTTCACGACTCTGGAAAGTTTGGATTGACAATGTTAAATGACTTTTCTACAGTCACGCAGACAGTAAAGGGTAGAGCCAGACTGTCTAACTCCAAAACTCAAGCTCCTAACCACATGCTTACTGTGTATAAATTGCATTAATTCCTTGCATATACAATTAGGCTTGGATCAATACTAAAGTTGTAAGTGGACCATCAGCTTTATATGATTTGCTTCTGCACCAGGAGCTTGTAACCCCTTTAGCTGTGTGAATGGCATTTCTCATGGAACAAATTTAAATTTAAAAGTCCAGCAGGCTTGAGTTTAAGTCCTTGCTCTGCCACTTAGCCCCTGGGTGACCTCGAGTAAATCTCTTATCTTGTCTGACCCTCAGTTTCCTCATCTGAAAAATAAGACCTTCCTCAAAGAGTTATCATGAGGGTTAAGTGAGAGATCCCATTCATGAAAGCACAGGCATATTAAGGTAGAACCATATGCAATTGCCAATTTATGTAATTATGTGTTAGTACATATAGGTAAAACATTCAGTAAAGATAAATTTTATTCCTTCTTCCCCTGTTGATTTTAGCGGCTGAGGTTCTGTGATGGTTAGGCTAATGTGTCAACTCAGCCAGGTAGTTTTTCCCAGTTGTTTGGTCTAGCAAACACTGGGCTAATTGTAATACAAGGATATTTATGGACTTTAGTCATCAATGAGTTTACTGCAAAGATGGCTGATTACATCTGAGATCAATCAGGGCGATTGCCATCAGCAGTGAGTGATGTTTTATCCAATTAGTTGAATGCCCTGAAAGGGAAAGAGATTTGAGCATTCAGAGAGAATTTCCCACCTCGTCTTTGGACAGCCAACATCCACAAGAAACTCATCAAGGACCTTCATTGGACTTTCATTGGAGCCCCTGGTTTGCAGCCTGCCTGAGGAATCTGGACTTGTGCATCCCCACGGTCACATGAGAGACTCTCATAAAATCTCATACTTTTTACAAATATCTCCTGTTGATTCTGTTTCCCTAGAAAACCCTGACTAATACCAGGAGTGCTTCTTGAGGAACAGAATCTTAAAAATGGGATTTCTTAGGTGGTATTGGGAGTTTTGCAATTGGCTCTCTGCTCTAACTGGACTCAAGGGTGCTAATGACAACCTTTCCAAATCTGAAGAGGCCACTAATAGTCCATAGCATGAGTTGACAGTGGAGATATGCAAAATATCATCATTGGATTCCCCTACTTCCATGCTTATAAGAGTCAAGGATCTGGGTGAGAATGTTTTCAACACCTTAAGAGAGTTTTTTGGAGTCAAAAGGTACAATGATGTTGGCTGGCTCCTCCTAGATACTCTGGACACAGTTACAAAAGAAAGGGATGAACTAAAGGCTTCAAATTTGCAACTTAAATGTCGCATGAATGATGTGAAAGTTTCTATGTGTGCGCTGAAAGAAAATCTTGTTTCCTGCAGCCACAGGTTTGAGATATCTGAGAATCAAACTCAGACTCTCATTGTATGAGTAGCAGAGTTACAAAAGAAACTAAAATCTCAACCTTGCAGTGTGTCTGCTATTGAAGTGAAGGCATTGATTGGAAAGGAGTGGAACCCTGAGGATTGGGATGGAAACATATGGGATGATGATAGTACCAGAGGGGACTTTGGAACCCTAAATTCTGCTGAGACTTTTCCAGATAAACCTGCCATGGCCTGCCCTGTAGAGACCACACCTTGTCAACCTTGAATCACCCAGCCCCCAGCCTACCCCAGGAAGTCCGGACCTCCTCCCAGCCCTAAGGCAGGTATCAGCCAAACACCAGTAAGTACTGTCCAACCTCCACCCTGCCCTGAGGAATCTGCCTTCCAACCCCTGCCTGAAGAGATTAATCCTGTCTTACCAGATGAAAATACAAAGAATGCCCTGAGGTCAGTAGCTCTCAAGGTATTTCTAATCCTTATTCTTACCCATCCCCACCAACCCTCTTCTCTTCCAGACCTATTACTAGACTAAAATCACAAGGCCCCAAAGGCGAAATACAAAGTGTGACCTATGAGGAAGTATGCTATACTTTAAAAGAACTGTTTCACTTTTCCAATTTATATAGACAGAAATCAGGGGAATATGTGTGGGAATGGATACTAAGAGTATGGAATAATGGTAGAAGGGATATAAAGTTGAATCAGGCTTAATTTACTGATATGGACCCACTAAGCAGGAATTCTGGATTCAACGCTACAGCTTGAGGGGGTTAGAAAGGGCTCTAACAGTTTGTTTAGGTGGCTGACTGAAACATGGACCAAAAGATGGCCTAGCATGTCTAAGGTTGATATGCCCGATTTGCCCTGGTATACAGTAGATGAGTGGATTCATAGATTTAGAGAGATTAGAATGCTAGAATGGATTTACCATTTGAGACCTGCCCACCCACCCCAGGAATGTCCAGAGGACACACCTTTAACCAGGACTGTGAGGAATAAATTTGTAAGACTGATTCCACCTTCCCTGAAGAGTTCTGTGGTTGCTCTTCTCTATAGTCCAGATATTACTGTAGGGAGGGCTGTAATGGAATTAGAATCCTTAAACATTATGTGGATGATCGGATCTCCAGCCAGTAAAAGTCAAGTATCAGCTGTTAATAGCCAAAGACAGGGTGGGGTGGCTACCACAATGAAAGGCAGATTCAAAGCAGCACTCAAAATTGTCTAAGTTGCATAGAGTTATGGCGTTGGCTAATAGATCATGGGGTACCTAGAAGTGAAATAAATGGGCAGTCTGCTAAATTTCTTCTGGATCTGTATAAGCAGAAGAGTTCTAGGTCGAGTGAACAAAACCCTAACTTGAATTACAGACACAGAGAATCATGGCCCCTTAATCAATTCCCAGACTTGAGACAGTTTACAGACCCAGAGTCCCTTGAATAAGGAGAAGGTCAAGTCCTCTTGGGGAAGGATCCTGTTAAACTGCCAAACATTCATACTGTTAATCTTCCTCCCAGATTTCCCCAAGGAGACCTAGGGCATTTTACCAGAGTAACTGTGCATTAGGGAAAAGGGAATGATCAGACATTTCAGGGATTATTAGACACTGGCTCAGAAGTGACATTAATTCCAGGAGACCCAAAACGTCACTATGGTCCACCAGTCAGAGTAGGGACTTATGGTGGTCAGGTGATAGATGGAATTTTAGCTCAGGTCCATCTCACAGTGGGTCCAGTGGGTCCCCAGACCCATTCTGTGGTTATTTCCCCAGTTCCAGAATGCGTAGTTGGAATAGACATACTCAGTAACTGGCAGAATCCCCACATTGGATCCCTGACTTGTGGAGTGAGGGCTATTATGGTAAGAAGGGCCAAGTGGAAACCACTAGAACTGCCTCTGCCTAGCAAAATAGTAAATCAAAAACAATACTGGATTCCTGGAGGGATTACAGAGTTTAGTACCACCACCAAGGATATGAAGGATGCAGGGGTGATGATTTCCACCACCTCCCCATTCAACTCTCCTATTTGGCCTGTGCAGAAAACAGATGGACCTTGGAGAATGACAGATTATCGTGAACTTAACCAAGTGGTGATCCCCCAATCGCAGCTGCTGTCCCAGATGTGGTATCATCACTTGAGCAAATCAAAACATCCCCTGGTACCTGGTATGCGGTTGTTGATCTGGCAAATGCTTTTTTCTCAATTTCCATTAGCAAGGACCACCAGAAACAGTTTGCTTTCTGCTGGCAAGGCCAGCAATATACCTGCCTCAGGGATATATCAATTCTCCAGCCCTGTGTCATAATATTGTCTGCAGGGACCTTGATGGTCTCTCCCTCCCACAAGATATCACACTGGTCCATTATATTGATGATATCATGTTGATAGGACCTAGGGAGCAAGAAGTAGCAAATACTCTAGAGTATTGGTAAGGCATTTGCATGAGAGGGGATGGGAGATAAATCCAACAAAAATACAGGGGACTTCCACCTTGATGAAATTTCTAGGTGTCCAGTGGTGTGGGGCATGTCGAGATATCCCTTCTAAAGTGAAGGATAAACTGTTGCTTCTGGCCCCTCCGACTGAAAAAGAGACACAATGCTTAGTTGATCTCTTCAGATTTTGGAGACAATACATTCTTCATTGGAGTGTGCTACTCTGGCCCATTTTACCGAGTGACCAGAAAAGCTGCTAGTTTTGATTGGGAACTGGAACAAGAGGAAGCTCTGTGACAGGTCCAGGCTGCTGTGAAAGCTGTACTACCACTTGGGCCATATGATCCAGCAGATGCAATGGTGCTGGAAGTTTCAGTGGCAAATAGAGATGCCATCTGGAGCCCTTGGCAGGCCCCTGTAGGGGAATCACAACACAGACCCTTAGAATTTTGGAGCAAAGCCCTGACATCCTCTGCAGATAACTACTCTCCTTTTAAGAAACAGCTTTTGACCTGCTACCAGGCCTTAGTAGAAACTGAATGCGTAACCATGGGCCATCAAGTTACTATAAGACCTGAGTTGCCTATCATGAGCTGGGTATTGTCAGACCCACCAAAAAGTTGGCATGCACAGCAGCACTCCATAATAAAGTGGAAGTGGTATATACGAGATAGGGCTCCAGCTAGTCCTGAAGGTACAAGTAAGTTACATGAGGAAGTAGCCCAAATGCCCATGGTCACCACCCCTGCCATGTTACCTTCTCTTTCCCAACCCATAGTTTTCGCTTCTTGGAGGAGTCCCTTACAATCAGTTGACTGAGAAAGGGAAAACTTGGGCCTGGTTTACAGATGGTTCTGCACGATATGCAAGTACCACCCAAAAGTGGACAACTGCAGCACTACAGGCCCCTTCTGGGACATCCCTGAAGGACAGTGGTAAGGGCAAATCCTCCCTGTGGGCAGAACTTCAAGCAGTGCAACTGGATGTTCATTTTGCTTGGAAGAAGAAATGGCCAGAGGTGCGTTCATACACTGATTCATGAGCTGCTGCCAATGGTTTGCCTGGATGGTTAGGGACTTGGAAGGAACATGATTGGAAAATTGGTGACAAAGAGGTCTGGGAAAAAGCTGTGTGGATATTCCTTTCTGAGTGGGCAAAAAACATGAAAATATTTGTGTCCCATGTGAATGCTCACCAGAGGGTAACTTCAGCAGAGGAAGATTTTAATTATCAAGTAGATAAGATGACCTGCTCTGTGGCTAATGCTCAGCCTCTTTCCCCAGCCACTTCTGTCATTGCCCAATGGGCTCATGAACAAAGTGGCCATGGAGGTAGGGATGGAGGTTATGCATGGGCTCAGCAACATGGAATTCCTCTCACCAAGGCTGACTTGGCTTGAGCCACTGCTGAGTGCCCAATCTGCCAACAGCAGAGACCCACACTCAGCCCCCCATATAGCACCATCCTCCAAGTTGATCACCCTGCCACCTGGTGTCAGGCTGAATATATTGGATCACTTCCATCATGGAAGGGGCAGCAATTTGTTTTAAATGGAATAGACACATACTCCAGATATGGGTTTGCATTCCCTGCACACAATGCTTCTTCCAAAACTACCATCTGTGAACTTACCAAATGTCTTATCTACTGCCAGGCATTCCACACAGCGTTGCTTCTGATCAAGTAAACCATTTCACAGCAAATCATGTGTGGGAATGTTCCATACCCATGGAATTCACTATTCTTACCATGTTCCCCATCACCCTGAAGCAGCTGGGTTGATAGAAAGGTGGAATGACCTTTTGAAGACTCAATTATGGCTCCAACCAAGTGGCGATGCCTTGCAGGACCAGGGCAATGCTGTGTAGGCTCTAAATTAGCATCCACTCTATGGTGCTGTTTCTCCCATAGCCAGGATTCATGGGTCCAGGACTCAAGGGATAGATATGAGAGTGGTACCACTCACTATTACCCCTGGGGATCCACTAGGAAAATTTTTGCTTCCTGTCCCTGCAACCTTAGGCTCTGCTGGTCTACAGGCTTAGTTCCAAAAGGAGGAGTGCTGCCACCAGGGAACATAACAATGATTCCATTGAACTGGAAGTTAAGACTGCCACCTGGCCACTTTGGGCTCCTCATGCCTCTGAATCAACAGGCAAAGAAGGGAACCACTGTACTTGCTGGGGTGATTGATCCTAACTATCAAGGGGAAATAAGACTGCATCTACGTAATAAGGGTAAAGAAGAGTTTGCCTGGAATACAGGAGATCCTCTAGGGCGTCTCTCAGTACTGCCATGCCCTGTGATTAAAGTCAATGGAAAATTGCAACCATCCAATCCAAGCAGGACTAGCAATGGCCCAGAATCTTCAGGAATGAAAGTTTGGCTCACTCCACCAGGCAAAGAACCATGGCCAGCTGAGGTGCTTGCTGAGGGTAACAGGAACATGGAATGGGTAGTGGAAGAAGGTAGTAATAAGAATGAACTTCAGCCATGTGACCAGTTATAGAAATGAGGACTGTAATAGTCTTGAGTCTTTCTTCCTTGTTTTGTTATGAGTATGATTATATATGTACATAAAACAAATATCTTTGTTTTCTTCCCTAACCCTTTCCCTTATCATATGACAAGTTGTAGTAGCTTCATTTAATATTTAAGGATGTCAAGTTTAAGAGTGAATATTACCCAAGGACTTGCACCCTATTCTGTAGGGAATTAATGCATTTCTGGTTGTACACAGGATAGTTGAATATTCTTAGGCAGAAATATATATATGCATGTCTGTTATTGTTTTTACTTAGAGACTAAGTATGGTTTAAAGTAATGTGTATGGTTGCCAAGTTGACAAGGGGTAGACTGTGATGGTTAGGCTAATGTGTCAACTCAGTCAGGTAATTGTGCCCAGTTGTTTGGTCAAGCAAGCACTGGGCTAATTGTAATACAAGGATATTTATGGGCTTTAGTCATCAGTGAGTTTACTGCAAAGATGGCTGATTACATCTGTGATCAACCAGAGAGACTGCCATCAGCAATCAGTTGAATGCCTTAAAAGGGGAAGTGGTTTCAGCATTCAGAGAGAATTTCCCAGCTTGTCTTTGGACAAGCAATGTCTCCCAGGAACTCATCAAGGACCTTCATTGGACTTTCATCGGAGTCCCTGGTTTGCAGCCTGCCTGCAAAACCTGGATTTGTGCATCCCCACAGTCACTTGAGAGAATTTTATAAAATCTCATACTATTTATGGATATCTCCTGTTGATTGTGTTTCCCTAGATAACCCTGACTAATACAGACTCAGTGGCAAAACTTCAAATATTCATATTCCCAGAATGGACCAAGTATCTGCCATGGATTTTTAAGTCCTCTTAGTAAGAATTAATCTCACGTTCCTAGGAAGACCCTTTAATATATAGCCAAAGAAGGTAGACACAAAAGACCAAGGAGATCTGGGGAGGCTTTGTTGATAACATCTCTTAGTTTTGATTCTCCTAAATATAATCGACTCTTTATTAAAATATCACATTGAATATCTATGAACTTATGATCTACAGAAAGGTTTTAGTAAAAAAAAAAAAAAACCTAGCTTAGGTAAAAATTTAAAGAAATTTGTCATCCAAATTTTTTTAAGTTTTTATTTTAGTAACATATATACAACCTAATTTCCCCCTTTAACCACATTCAAATATATAATTCAATAATGTTAATTCCATTCACAATTTTATGCTACCCATCATCAGCATTCCTTACCACAACTTCCATCACCCTGAACAGAAATTTCGTACCACTTAAGCTTTAATTCCCCATTCCCTAGCCCTCCCCAGTCCCTGGTAACCTTTATTCTAGTTATGACGCTATGAATTTGCTCATTCTAATTATGTCATATCAGTGAGCGCATACAATATTTGTCCTTTGATGTCTGGCTTATTTCACTCAACATGATGTCTTCTAGGTTCATCCATGTTGTGTCATGTGTCAGAACCTCATTCCTTTTCATGGCTGCATAATAGTCCAATGTATGTATATATCACATTTTGCTTATCCATTCTTCTGTTGATGAACACTTGGGTTGTGTCCATCTTTTGGCAATTGGTCAAAATTAATTGGCCATAGATGAGAGAGGGTCTATTTCTGAACTCTCAATTCAATTCCATTGGTCTCTCTCTCCTAGTTCCAATGCCATGAAAATTTGACCATTGTTGCTTGATAATAAGTTTTAAAATCAGGAAGTGTGTCTTCCAACTTCATTCTTCATTTTTAAAATGTTTTTGACTATTTGGGCCCTTTAACCTTCCAAATAATTTGATGATTGGCTATTCCATGTCTGCAAAGAATATTGTTGGAATTAGTATTGGGATTGTGCTGAATCTGTAAATTTTTTTCAGTAGAATTAATATCTTGACAATATTTAGTCTTCCAAACTATGAGCATGGATGGCCTTCCATTTATTTAGCTCTTCTTTGATTTCTTTTACCAATATTTTGTAATTTTCCATGTATATATCTTTTATATCTTTGGTCAAATTTACTCCTAGATATTTGATTATTTTAATTGCAATTGTAAATGGAGTATTTTATCTTAATTTCCTCCTCAGATTGTCCATTACTGATGTACAGAAAACCTTCTGATTTTTGCATGTTGATCTTGTATACCATCACTTTGATGAATTCATTTAACTCTAGCAGCTTTGTCATAGATTTTTCATGACTTTTTCTATACATAGGATCATGTTGTCCACAAATAGTGAAAGTTTTACTTCTCCCTTTCCAGTTT
This sequence comes from Cabassous unicinctus, assembly GCA_029593785.1. NCBI lineage: Eukaryota > Metazoa > Chordata > Mammalia > Cingulata > Chlamyphoridae > Cabassous > Cabassous unicinctus. The sequence goes on along the minus strand of JAQZBX010029323.1, from coordinate 5,486 downwards.
GGATACTGTTTGTTTCTTTTTGCCTAACTGCTCTGGCTAAAATTTCCAGTACAATGTTGAATAACAATGGTGACAATGGGCATCCTTGTCTTGTTCTCGATATTAAAGGCAGAGCTTTCAGTCTTCCACCATTGAGTATGATGTTAAAGGTGGGTTTTTCATATATGCCCCTTATCATGTTGAACATGTTTCCTTCTATTTCTAGTTTTCTAAGTGTTTTTATCGAGAATGCATGCTGGATTTTGTCAAATGCTTTTTCTGCATCAATTGAGATGATATTGTAGTGTGTTTCCTTCATTCCACTACTGTGGCATATTACATTGATTGATTTTCTTATGTTGAACCACGTTTGCATACCTAGGATAAATCTTTTAATGTGATTTTAGTTTGGTTTGCTAGTATTTTGTTGAGGATTTTTGCATCATATTCATAAGGGATATGAGTTTGTAATTTTCTTTTCTTGTGATATATTTATCTGTCTTTGGTATTAAACTGATGTTGGCCTCATAGAATGAGTGAGTTAGGTAGTGTTCCCTCCTCTTCAATTTATTTTGGAAGAGTTAAAACAGGATTGGTGTTAATTCTTCTTGGAATGTTTGGTAGAATTCACCTGTGAAGCCATCTGGTCCTGGGCTTTACTTTGTTGGGAGGTTGTTAATGACTGATTCAATCTCTTCACCTGTTGTGATATTCTTTTTCTTCTAGACTCTCGAGTTACTGTAGGTTGTTTGTATGTTTCTAGGAATTTGTCCTTTCATCTAGATTGTCTAATTTGTTGGCATACAGTTGTTCATAGTATCCTCTCATGATCTTCTTTATTTCTGTGGGGTAAGTATTAAGGACCTACTCTCCTTTCACTTCTGATTTCAATTGTGCCCTCTCTATTTTTTCTTTTTCAGTCTAGCTAAAGGTCTGTCGATTTTATTCCAAACAACCAACTTTTGGTTTTTTAAAATTCTTGCTATCGTTTTTTATTCTCTATTTCATTTCTTTCTGGTCTAATCTTTATTTCCTTCCTTGTAGTAAAGATTAGCTAAACTTTGGGTTTAGCTTGCTGATCTTTTTCTAGTTCCTCCGGCTGTTAGGTTAGGTCTGTGATTTGAGCACTTTATTCTTTTTTAATGTAAGCATTTAGGGCTATAAATTTTCCTTCTGAGAACTGCCTCCCGAAAGTTTTGATAGGTTGTTTTCTCATTTTCATTTGTCTCAGGTATTTACTGATTTTCCTTGTGATTTCTTCTTTGACCTGTTGATTATTTAAGAGTGTATTGTTTAACTTCCATATATTTGTGGATTTTCCGGTTCTCTACCCGTTATTGATTTCCAGCTTCATTCCACTTTGGTCAGAGGAAATACCTTGTATAATTTCAGTGTCTTCATTGAGATGTGTGTTGTGACCTAATATGTGGTCTCTCCTTAAGAATTATCCATGTTCACTTGAGAGGAATGTGCATCCTGCTGTTTGGGGGTGCAGTGTTCTGTATATGTCTATTAGGTCCAGTTCGTTTATCATATTCAAGTTCTCTGTTTATTTATTGATCTTCTGTCTAGATGTTCTATCCAGTGATGAGAGTGGTGTTTTGAAGTCTCCATCTCTTAATGTAGAGGCATCTATTTCCCCCTTCACTTTTGCCAATGTTGCCTCATGTATTTGGGGTCACTGTGGTTAGTTGTATAAATATTTAAGATTGTTATTTCTCCTTGGTAAATTGACCCTTTCATTAATATATAGTGTCCTTCTTTGTCTCTTGTAACAGCTTTTGATTTAAAGTCTATTTTAAAGTATAGCTACCCCAACTCTCCTTTGGTTACTACTTGAATGGATTATCTTTTTCTGTCCTTTCCCTTTTAACCTATTTGTGTCTTTGGATCTAAGGTGCATCTCTTATAAGCAACATATAGTCGAGTCATGCTTTTTTATCCAGTCTGCCAACCCGCATCTTTCGATTGAGGAGTTTAATCCATTAACATGCAATGTTATTACTGTAAGGGAACGACTTATTTCAGCCATTTTTTCTTTTGTTTTTTAATGGCATATCTTTTTTGCCTTTCTTTTCCTTTATTGCAGCCCCCTTTTGTGTATAGTTGATCTTTTGTGATTAATTTATTGATCTCTTTCTTGTTTCTGTAGACATTTTATATATTTTTGTGTGTGGTTACCCCAGGGTTTGTATAAAACCTAAGTCTATAATCTACTATTTTTAAAAGATACCAACTTAACTTTAATAGCATACACATCCTCTGCTCCCATGTGCATCCATTTCCCCCTCTTTATATTATTTTTGTACTTTTCCATTTTGTTTGTCTGTTATCAAGAAATATGATTATTTCTTATTCAATTGTATTCTAACTCTTATAGGAATTAAAGATTAGAGTTATAAATTGAGGATACAGCACTATTGGGTTTTGCATTTACCCATTTAGTTACCTTTACTGAAGACCTTCACTTCTTCATACTGCACCAAGCCACTCCTGTCTTTACCCTTCAACATGAAGAACTCCCTTTATCAGTTCTTGTAGGGCAGGTCTTTGGTGACACACTTTCTCAATTTTTGTTTATTTGCAAATGTCTTAAACTCTCCCTCATTTTTGAAGGTCAATTTTGCCAAATAAATAATTTTTGACTGGCAGTTTTTCTTTTTCAGTACCTTAAATATAGCATACCACTGCCTTCTCACTTCCATGACCTCTGATGGGAAATTGTCACTTAGTCTTATTGAGGATCCTTGTATGTGACAAATCACTTTTCTCTTACTGCTTTCAGAATTCCCTCGTTATTTGACATTGTGATTAGTATTAGACTTGGAATAAGTCTATTAGGGTTTAACCTGTTTGGAGTATGTTGTGCTACTTGGAAATGTATATTTATGTCTCCCGTAGAAGTTGGGAAATTTTCAGCCATTATTTCCTCAAATATTCTTTCTTCCCCTTTTCCCTTCTCTCTCTTTCTGGGACTCCCTTGAGATGTATATGTTGGTTTGCTTCATGCTGTCATACAGGTCCCTTAGATACTGCTCAGTTTTTTCTAGAATTATTTTCTCTCTGTTATTCCAACTGTATAATTTTAATTATCCTGTCTTCCAGTGTGCTTATTCTTTCTTCCGCTCGTTCAAATCTACTGTTGTATGCCTCTAGAGTATTTTTAATCCCCATTATTGTGTTTTTCATCCCCATAGTTTGTTATATTTCTTTTCAAACTTTCTAATTCTTCTTTTGTACACTTATAGTCTTCTTAATATCCTTTATCTCTATATCCATATTTAGTTTATTAAATCCATATTTCCCTTCAACTCCTTGAATTGATTTAGATTCCTTGATTAGTCATTCCAATGTCTGTGCCTCCTTTGAGGTTTTAATTTATTCCCTTGGCTGAGCCATATCTTCCTGTTTCTTGTATGGCTTGTAATATTGTCTGGACATCTGATTATTTTAATGTGCTAACTCTGAAGGTCAGTTTCTCCCTCTTGCCTAGGGTTTCATTGCAGATTGGCTATGTGTTAAGGCTCTTCTTCACTGCCTGGTCCAGTTTATACTGAATCTCTAGAGCAGCTCATGCTTAACTGTTCAGATTTTCTCATTTCCTCTATACCTGTTTCTTGCTCTGGACATATGGTGCAACTTTTAAGATTGCCCTTTTATGTGTGATTGTTTCACCTCTAGGAAGTCCTTAACTGTTCTGTTCTGTTTATTTATGTACAGACTTTCTTCCCCATCTCCTATGACTTACAACTACTCTCTCACTCAGTGCCCCCTTTTCATTACAGTTTTCTGTGCTGGGGCCTATCCTGCCTTACAGGAGTTCAGTTTTCCCTTTTTTTCCGTGAGGCTTTTCTGCCTCTGGTACTTTCCATGTTAGGGTATCCTGCCTTGGGAAGTCAGATGGGGTCAGCATTCAAAAACACCCATTTTTTCGTCTAGGTGCACCAGCAATTAGAGACCAGGTTGGGTGTGTGCACTGCTTGTCAACAGTTCCGTGGGTCCCTTTTGTTTCCTTATCCCCAGTTCTGCCATGGGTCTCTTTTCTTCCCTGGAGCCCTTTGTGTATGCATGCACTCCCCAGCTGCTTGGCTTCTACCCTGGGTCTATGTGGCCTTGGGTCCCCTGCCTTAATGTCCATGAGGTTTTAGTTCGCTGCTGTGAGTGGCTCTGTGGTTTATAACCATGCCAGGAGGTACCCAGGCTGAAGTGCTGCCACTGCATGACTCCTAAGTGGTGCGGTACCGAGTGAGGGAGAGGGATCCAGACTGGCAGGTCTGAGTGACAGATCTCCTACCTTCTTTTTAGGTGGCTTTAATTTTTTTTCTTTGATTCATTATTTGCAGAGTCCTTCTCCAGTCTCTATCAACCTCCAGAGTTCCAAGCAAGTGGGATTTGTCCTTTTATTAATTGTTCTGAAGGGAGACTTTTCCAGCAGATGTCTTACTCTCCATCTTGATGACATCACTTGGGGGAACTTTATATATATATATATATATATATGTATGTATTTTTATTAGAGAAGTTGTGTGCTTACAAAACAACCATGCATAACGTGCAGAATTCCCATACATCATGCCTCCACCAACACCTTGCATTGTTGTGCAACGTTTGTTACAGATTATGAAAGAACGTCATCAAAATATTACTACTAGCTATGGTCCATAGCTTCCATTTGGTATATTTTTTTCCATACACCTCCCTATTATTAACACCATGTATTAGTAATTGTATTTAATAGTACAGACACAAGAATGTTCTTCTATGAACTAGAACAAATGTACATCACTATTACAAGGGAGGAGACCTTTTTTAATTTAACGATCGGATGCATATACCTTCAGGGCTGGCGACTTCAGAGCCCCACAGCAAAGAGCAAGTAAAAGCTATGACCGTGCTCTCTGTGGTCCTTAGATTTCTCTGGAGAGAAACTTGAGAGGGACTTCCTGGCTTGTAATCTTGCTTTTAATCCTCTTCATGTCTGTTTGTTTCCCTTACGTATTTTTTACCATGTTATTAATTGCCATGGTGATCAATTGTTTTGGTGTTTAATGTTATGTTGTGTTAAATCTGTACCCTGGGAGTGCTCAAGCCAAGAGTTGCAATTTAAACTATATAATAGACAAACTGTTCAGTGGTGGGTATGTGAATGTTATCCTAGTCACTCTCAGCATATTATTCAGAGAGTTCTTGACTGAAAAGATTATCTGGCTGAAGTTGAGATGAGACAGCAGTGAACACAGAAGCAGCAGCAATATTCTACTTTTACAATATTTAAACGGAAACCTGTGATATCCAGAAAAGCAGAGTGGACCCTACTCGGTGAATATATCTTTGAGAAAAGGAAATGTTAGAGATTTGATTGGGAATGTCCCCTGAAGTTCAGTGCCTAGACCAGAGAATCGTGACTTATGCCTTGCAGCCCAGCATTTTCTTCCCTGAAATTCTAAAATGTGCCTGATGAGATAAGGCTAGTAGGAAGGTATACTGGTCAGGAGAGGCTAGGTCAG
>JAQZBX010029322.1:0-27360 GCA_029593785.1 Cabassous unicinctus | reverse complement strand
TTTTTTGAGGTACAGGGGCTTGAACCCGGGATCTCGTACATGGGAAGCAGGTGCTTCCCATGGGGAGCTACATCTGCTCCCCAGTATGCCCACTTTTTTTTTTTTTTTTCTTCCGGAGGCTCCAGGAACCAAACCTGGGACCTCCCATGTGGGAGGCAGGAGCTCAACTGTTGAGCCACATCCACTCCCCTGCCCACTTTTAATGATGGTGGAACTGGGGCTCAGTGAGATCTAGTTACACACACTCAAGGAGGTGTGGTGGAGCCTTCAGATTCCCAAGTCTTTAAACTATAATGCCTATAATGCCATAATGCCTTGCCAAATGGATGTCTCTTAATTAATATTTTAGTGGATTTTAATATTCCCAGTTTGGGAGTGGCAGGTGAGGCACAGCCAATAGGGATGAAAACAGTGAAGGCAATTCTGGTTAAGTACTGAGGCTTGGGCTATAGAGAGGTTTAACCTGGGGCAGAGGGTTGGCGCAACGGACCTTGGTGGGTATTATACCAGGGGCCTCCGGTGGGCTTCAGAAAGCCAGCAATTTGTATATGTTTGAACCTGAAATGAAAATGTCAGTGGTAAGAAGGTTTAAAAAGTTGAAAAATCTTAAAAAAAAAATAAAAAAAAAAAATGCTGTGAATCCAAACCAAAATGGGAGCCATCTCTTGGGGGGAAAAAAAAGACATCTGAAAGATAATGATTTTGAAATGTTTTTCTGGCTCTTCCACACCTGTTTCCTCTTTGGGTTACCCGTGTCGTGTGACCCCCACTCCTTGGTTTACACATAAGACTAAAGCAGCATGCCTAAGCCATTACTTGTTTTCTTTGAGAGAGAGCAGTGTGCTTCCCAAGGCTGAAATCTGAGGCAGCTCCACTCTGGTCTCCTCCGCTTTAGTTTTATTTGTGGAGAGGGGCTCTCACTACACATGGACTGCTGGCCCAGTTGGTTCCTTGGCTGGGTGGAGGGCCAAGGAACTGCTTGTTTTATAACCGCAGCTTCTGTCCTCTCGTCCCCAAAATGGATGACACTTGTCACGGCAGTGTTGATATTTATGCATCTAACCTGAGTACCTTGGATACCCAGGACTTTTTTAGTTCATGTAAGCATTTGAGTGCCTACTATGTGCCAGGCACTGTTCCAGGTGATAACCCTGACTTCCCAGAGCAGGCATTCAAGATGACGCAGAAATCTGTCAACCTTTCATCTCAAGCTCTGGTTTGGAAGGTGGGACCATAACTCTAATCTCTCCTTTGTATGGACTCTTTTTTAATGTGCATATCATTGTGCTGGGCATTTTGTATTTGTCATAACAGTCTATCCTCAGAAAACTTTGTTTAGGGCAGATGTTGTCATTTCTCTTGCAGGGAGGCCACTGAGAGCACATAGGCGCTCAGTAAATGCTTGTTGAAGGGATGAATGACACATAACTTGCAGGCGATGGATCTGGGTCTGCAACCCAGCCCAGGCCCTTAACAAGACCTCTGGCCAGGCATCTGCAGTGCTGCACCTGTCCCTTGGGTTCAGCTTCTATTTTGTGGACCTGCTTTGAGCTTGAGTCTAGTACCAGAGCCTAGAAAGATCTGGGGATTGTAGAATAACACTTCTGGCCTGACCTGTAACCAACTAGATTTATATTAATCATCATTGCTGCCACTGGTGCCAAGGATTCCTTTGTTTCTGGTGAGATTTAGGAATGGAGGTGAGATTTAGAGGCCACTCACTTCCCTGCCCTGTCACTCCACTGGCTTTGTTGCTTACATCATGTTGGTGCTATCATCTGACCTGTCAGTGTGATAGGGGAAAGAGAACGGGATAGGTCTGCTTGCCCCACTTCCCCAAGACCACAGGTGACGCTGCCCCACGCCGCCCCTTAAGCTGGCACAGTGAGGTGGCGTGTGGAACCTCATGACCCATCTGTCTGCCACCAGTTCCTTGACCATCTGATGTTGACTTGGCCCCACCAAGTTCCAGGTATTGAAAATTTCAAACAAAGTTGGGTGCTGGACAGAAGCAGGTTGGCTTTCTCTTAGCAGAAGCTCAAAGTGCAGCAGCTGTGTGGGCAGGCAGCTCTCCCGTTTTAACCTGTTTGGCAGGCTGTTGGAGTGAAGTCCCAGGCAGGCCTCGAGTGTGTGGCAGAGGGAGTCAGAAGGATGTGGCTGGCCGCGGGGGCCTGGTGAGGGGACCTGCTTTCTTCTTGTTTGTCCCCTTGACCTTCAGGTTCCTTTCTGAACTTTCCCCTTTTCTCTCCTCTCTTTCTGCCAACCCTCTTAATTTCCACCCACCTTCCACCCACCCCCGCCCACATCTTTTATTTCCCAAAACCTTGTGCATTGATTCCTTTTGGCTGTTCTCAGTTGGCAGGACAAGGGGCAGAGTCTGCCACCCAGTGGCATAAGATGACCCTGTGTCACTATGACCCAGACAGGGGTCTGGACTCTGACCTGTCCCAGATGGTCTTGGTGAAAGGTCCAGGTTGGTTGCATGGATGTGGAGGTGTGTGTGGATGTGTTCCCTGTGGTGGGAACAGTGTGGAGAAGGAAGAAAGGGGTTAGGTGGGTGAGTGAGAGCATAGTTGGAGGGTTGAGAAAAGAATCAGGGCGCAGTGCCAGGCTCCAAATCCAAAGGGTGTGCTCAGATTCCTGTTTGTAGGGGCCTTAAAGATCCTAATCCACTCTGTAATTTCAGCCAGTCCAGTAAATTTATGTTAGGAACCAGCTGTTTGCCAGGTTCTGGGTTTGGGCCCCTCTCAGAGGTGAGGCTGCTCTTAAGGGGTCACAGTCCAGGAGTTGGGGAGAGAGTCACATACCTCGAAAATACAGCCTCCATAAATTCCCCTTGCATAAACTCTGTGGAAACCAGGGATTCTTGAAGAAAACATCTTTAAAGAACATAAAGGCAGCATTCATGTAAGCACTTTGGGGATGACATAGAAATACAGACAGGCCTTTCCTTCCTGTCCTGTTAATTGTGAGCACAACTCGATCAAGCCAGATGTATCTCCCTGCCCTCTGAAAGACTGTGATGGGGGTGTGGTCGGGAAACCCTGGGTCTGGGCGTTCTTTAGGGGCCTTTGTTTCCTCCCTTCAAGCGAGGGCTGGGACTGAGAGGGCTTTTAAAGTGTTCCAGGCAGCCTAGTGGCCATGAGCTGTTTTATTGGAAGGGCACATATCGTGTAGTGTGAATACGGATGTTCAATTTTAATCCCGTGCTTTTGCTGTGGATAAACATGAAGAAGCCAAAGTGTGGGGTAAATGGCTTGGTCGGCCCCTTACAGAAGGTTTCCTGTACGAGCAGAAAGAACCGAGACTGAGCCTGCTTGCCACTCGCGAGAATTCTTCTCGTGGCTTTTTAACCTCCTTGCTTCTGAGAATTTCCTCACAGATGACAGGAGTGAAGTAGAAAGCATTTGTTGCTATTGTGTTGGTGAAAACCAATGTAATGTAAATAGGAAGTCTGGATTATATGTATCCTCAAAACGCTGTGACTGAAAACCACACAGGCACCAAATGAAATTTACAACTGTGCACGTGTGGCCTTCAGAGCTGTCTGCAGGCCCTGAGGGCTTACTGTGTCTCTGATCCTCCTCTTATTGCACCCCCTCCCCAAAAAAGGAGAGAAAAATAATTAGGCATTTCCCCCAATTCTTCCCTCTTCTTTGCAAGGCTTTCACGACCCGGAAGATACTGAACTTGTTAAAAGTCAACTGGGTTAGCTGCCCTTTCTATCAGTCGTCTCCATGAACAGAGCAAATTTTATGTCCCTAAATGACCAGGCCACAGAAGATACAAGGGAGTGTCTTGAACATATTTCAATCTCCCCACTCTTTATCCCCACAATGATACCTTTTTTGGGGGTGGTTTGGATCGTCAATTCCTAGAAGGAGCCCTCCAGGTTCTACTTTAGTCCACCAAGACTGGGGGTGTGCACTGCGTATATATTTTTCTAAGTAGCCACATTTCACGTCTTACTTCCATAATAGTACATGGATATGTATTCATTGAGAAAGAAATTAGATAATAAACATAAACAAAACTCTGGTAATTCCACTACACAAAATTAATATTGCTAATACACTGATTTGTATCTTGTCGGTATGACTTTTTTCCTAAACATGCTCTTGCCCTTAGGAAGTTAAACCTGATGGGTAATATCAGTCCACCTGGCTGATTGAGCCCAGATGTCTAATCAGAGGTGCCTCTTGGCTCTTATGCCGTCTCCTGGTCCCCTCATGTGCTTCCTCAATGTCAGATGGCAGGTACCCAGCCTCCTGCCACCATCTCCCCTTCTTCCCCTCCTGGTCTTCTCAGAGCTTTTGGAATTACAGACTACCCTACCTCTGCTTGCTGAGTTGCCTCATGGAGCCTGTAGCCTTTCCACTAGTAATGCACGATCTCCTTCCAGGAGGTCTGTCCACACACTTAACTGCCAGTGGCTCTTCAGACCGTCTCCTCCAGTTGAGGTCATTGAGTAAGAGCTGGAATTGGAACTCAGGCAAATGTGGCTTCAAATTGTGTGCCAAATACCTGATAAACAGCAAGGGATATATTAGGTGCCCAATAAACTGTAATAACAGTCTTAAAAGCAGAGGATTAGGGCATGGCCAAACCTGGTGGTTGCAGGGCCTCCCCCCGTACCCCCCACAGGCCCCCACCTGTCCTGAGTACCCTGCAGGTGCAGGATCCAGGCACTGGAGGAGCTTGCTGGCAGAGGCGAGGACAGATCCGCCAACCCTGGGAAATGTGTAAAATCCTGTTCCTGAAAACCAGCCCGGTTCTCAAAGTGTCCCGGCTGGCGTGTTTTGCTAGTCACGAAACATGATCCATATGCTGTATTTTAGGACTCCCCATCTGTCGGCAGTGCGGAGGTTTTCACTTGAGGGAGCTTGAAGCTTGCCAGCTCACTAGGAGGGGTGGGGCAGCGAGGGGCTCTGCATAGCGCCCTGCTGCTTGGCGTCTCCAAGGGCCTGGTCTGCCAAGCCATGGGGCTCTGGCGTAGGAGCCTCGGGAGGGCCATGGCATGTGTTGGCCAGAGGAACCCCTGGGTATGCCAGGTTTTCCCATTACTTTGTTCAATTTTTAAATAGATCCCCACTTTTTAGTTCAGAAAATAGAGATGCAGAGAGGTTAAGCTCTTTCTTGTCCAGAGTTTCAAGGCTGAAGAGGCCAAGCCGGGATTTGAACTTTCGTCTTCTGACTCTGGTGTTCGCCTACCCTGGACTGCCTCTGCTTTCCTGGTTTTACCCCTGTAGGTGGTGGAGGGCTGGGCGTGGGAGACCTTGCCTGGGGCAGAGGTGAGGGAGCAGGCCTGCGCCATGTTCGCAGGGGTGATGGCAGGGAGCGCGTGGCCTGCCCCTGCCCTGCCCTGCCCCGCCCCGCTGGCCACTGCTGGTGGCAGAGCAGGAGCACTAAGCACTATTGATCTGCCCACCTCTTCCGACGGAGGGCCGCCACGTGGTCAAGGCTTTTCTTTTTAAAAATGCATTAACCTGACCGTAAGCAGGCTCCAGTTTAAAAAGAAATAATAAGAAACAAAACAAATGGGAGTGTGAGGTGGGGATGACGCAAAACCTTAGAAAACCTGAAAGGGCCTGCGAGGAGGGTCCTGCTCAGTGGATGTTGTAGAGCAGAGCAGAGTCAAGCCTCCCCGTCAAGTCTCAGGGCACTGTGCCTGGATTGTAGACCCTCAAGGCTGCCCCTGCCTCGCTCATACTCTAGGCCACTTATCTCTTTCCTGGCCAGTCTGTGCAGGGAAGCTTCAGTACCCAAATCTAGAGGTTCCAGGAAACCGCTCTGGGTGGGAGCGGGTTTGGCTGGGAGAGGCCGCGCAAAAGGCAGTGGCAATCCACGCTTGAAAGCCTGGTCTGCCAGCCTGGACGTGGGCAGTTAGGTCCCTCTTTTTGTCCTCTAGCCACACTGTCCTAGTTTCTCAGGAGTGTCACATACTGGCCTTTGCACATGCTGTTCTCTCTACCTGGAAGGTCCCCCCCCCCCAAGGCCTCCTCCTACGTGCTATGGCTCCAGGCACTTCTCTTATGAGGTCTTACCACAAACATAATAAAGTAAGTAATTTACATTTTACAGCATTTGGTAATTAAGCACTGTGAAGGCAGGGACTAGTCTTTCTTATTCAGTGTTGACTTAATACCCAGTGTCCAGAACAGCCCCTACTGTGGTGGGTCCTCAGTGCATCTTTGTGGAATGAATCGATGGCCATTTGGGATCTGTTCTGTTTGGCCTGGATGCAGACTGGGTGAAGGCTCAAGGGATTAAACAATGTAATTAAGGTTCACCGCGATTTTCTAGTATTTCTAGAGAAGTGGAGCCCAACTCCAGGTCAGGATATAGATTCAGAGTGGAGGCCCCAGTACATACAAGGTGGAGACCTCTGTCAGTAGTCTAGCAGGCTAGGACACTTAGCATCATCCCAGAGTGGGCGTGTGCCTCACTCAAAGATGATCTCAGCCGGCCTGTTCCCTTTGTGGCTGGGAAGACATAAATAAAGCCCATGGGACAGGAAGGACTTAGCCAAGATCACACAGCAGAGCCTTTGAAGACCTTTATTTGTGACCTGATTTAATTGTGAAAAGATAATTCCTCAAGCACTGACCTGCCAGATGCCGGACAGTTCACTCTACAGGCGTGGTTGTACTCGCTCCTCTTAGTGACTCGATTGTGGTAGTGCTGATGTTTGGAGGAGGAAACGTGGGCTCAGTGTACCTGGATTGCTTGCTTCAGAACACAGTAGAGTCAGAATTGGAACTCGGCTCTGATTCCATAGCCCGGTTCTTTGTGCTGCATTGCACTGCCTCCCAGCCTGGTATGGTGGGATGACATCCTTTTTTCTTGGATTGGCTTTGGTGGGGACCCTCTGCCCTCCACTAAGCTACCTGTAGGAACCTCCACTGGGTCATGGAGACCGCCTTTCTCCCCTGCCCGGTTTCTATTTCCTCCCTCTCCACCTCTGAGAGCCTCAGAAACTCCTCCCTCCCCTTATCAATTGCCAGTTCCCTGGGAAGCCACTGGGGATCCTGGAAAGGTACCGAGGTGATGAAGCAAAATTTGCACCACTCTGAGAGTAACTTTCCATCACTTGTGGCTAAAAATAAAGTGTGTACTTGCTACCCGCTGCTACATGGGCTTTCTTTTGGGGTTTGTCCCCCCCGTCCTCGTCCCAGCCCCTGCTGCCCCTCGGCAGAGTGTGGGCATTCCCAAAGTGTGGTCTGGGTGGTCTTGATACTGCTCACCCCCCATTTCTTCCCCCCTCCCTTGAGATTTCTAGAGCAGAGCCTCTGCGGCCTCTACAAGGAAGCACCTCATTCTCTGCACCAGAAAACAGCCCTGTTGGTGGCCTCGCATGTTGGCATGCACAGGGACACCAACTCCCTTTGCAAATATTACCGTAGCTGAAAAGAGACAAGCCACCTTTAGAGGACTTGCTTTGTGCAGGCTGTTTCTTTTTGATATCTGGAATGCACAGAGGCAAGAGAGATAAAATTAATTTGTTCAAGTAATTTTATAAATATTGACTGAGCAGTAGTTTTATGCCAAGTCACATGTCGGGGACCTGAGGGCTTACCAAAAAGCAATGCCACACAGTCCCTTCCTTGAAGGTGCTTCTCATTCTAAATAGGGGAAGAAAGATGGACATGTAAGACAGAGCTAGAGCAGAGTCAGGGTGTCCTGCTCCCCACTCTACCTAGAGTTAGCTGATGTCTGCTGGAAGGGGGAACTGAATGTTGAACTCTATATGTTTTGCTTTTCCCCTTTCTTAAGGTACTTGTCATCCTCTCTAAGTAAAATATTTTTGAGTGCCCACAATGTACTAGGGCCTGGCATCTGCTAGTACTTTTTACTTATGTCTATTTCATGGAATCCTCACAACCTGGTGAAGTGTGATTACTGCTATCATCTCTATTTTCCAGTTGATGAAACAGGCCCCCCTCAGAAAGGTTAATAACTTGCCAAAAGTCCTTCAACTAAAAGGTTGCAGAGTCTGGATTCAAACTAGGCAGGTTAGTTCTAGACCTCACGCTCCTAACCACTAGCCATGTAGACACGTGTGTTTGCTAAGAATGTGTTTGCTAAGAATCCACTATCTGCCCAGCATTAATTATCCTGAACAGTTGCTTTCTCTTTGAGAATCTTTACTATGCTTTCCATTTAATCGTCTTTAATATTCCTAGTAACTCTGTGATAAGAATACCTCCCCTTGGATTTCTCCTTCTGTTTTTTTATAGATTATGCCAACCTGTGATAGGTGACACAGCTTATCCAAGGTCTCTGTAGAGGCCGGTATGCTTCAGAGGCTGGGACTGAACCATATTCTCTTAATCCAGATCCTGTGGGAGTGAGAATGCATATGAAAGTTGTCTGCAAACTGTAGAGTGCTGCATGAAATGAACAGCATTTGTTAAAAGGTGTGTGCATAGAAGACTACTTTGTAGCTTGGACCTCATGCATCATACTTGGGGATTTCTTGCACTGTCATCACGGTTTGGTTTCAGGTACCTGTGAAAAATTATGGTAATTAAAATGTAATTTGGAATCCCCTGTTGGCTCACAGCAGCTGGTCCAGATGTAGGAGGCTGGGTCTTTCCATGCCGGAACAAGCAAAGGCTTGTTGGGGGTGTCATTTTGTTTTGCCCTTTGTGTTGCTGGGGAGAAGGGTAGGGGCAAAGAGATACAGGAGCTATTTTTACATTGTTCACGTCATGTTCAGAATTACTGGATGTTTGTGGTTGGGTCCCTGTTTAGCCTCAGCCGGGAAGAGAGAACTCCCTCTGCTGCCTGGGTCTGTATGGAAATTTGAGCTCATACCCCTTGGGTATATATATTTCTATAAGGGCAGAGGGACCCAAAGTGACTGTGCACTCACCCCAGATTGTTCAGAGTTGTCTTAGTAGGACTTAGGTTTTCCAGGGCATTTTAGCGTCTTTCCTTGGGGAGAGGCATAAAGCGGGAGACCATGTGCTTGCCCATTCCCTTATTTATTCAACAGATGGGTTTCCAGTACAAGATATGTGTTATATCTTTCTCTAGGTCCCTGCAAAGTGAAGTCGAATAAGATATTGTCCCTTAAGGATTTTGTAGTCTAGTTGAGGAGTTGGAAAAATAAACATTCCATTTAGCATCTGCAAGCACATATGTGCCAGGCTCTGTTGGAGGTACTGGGGATTGAGTGCTGTCTTAGCAGGGGGCACAGTGGCTGTGGGAATATAGAAGAGGGGCGCCTGGACAGCACCGGTGGGCAGAGGTGGCTTCCTGTAGGAGGAAAGGAATAGCAAGAGTTGGCTTAATGAATTGGGGACAAGAGGTACCAAGTGTATACTTCTGGTTTATTTGCTTTTGAGCACTATTAGTATCCTTACATGACATGACAGGTGGTTATGGTATTCCATCTTTATTTCTTAGTTGAGGTCCTGGGATTTTATTTTTATACCCAAAGCGTTCATTGTCATTTAAAAATTTAAGGAAAAAATATGCTTTGTGTCAGCCAAGCCCTTCTTGCTACAGAGGTCAGAGATTGGAGGTCAGCCTCTGCCACACAAAGCTTGCCCTTGAAATCTCTGCGTTTTCCAGGCCCGTGGCACTTCCTGCACTTCTTCCTCTTAAACATGCAGGTCCAAATGGGTTAATGCAAAGCTGGGGTTAAAGAAACCAGTTCCCCAAATCCTTCCAAACAGCCCCAGGTGACATCTTGGAGACAGACCTGGGTCCTGGCATGACCTGCACTCTGTGAGACTGGACAGGTGCCTGCCATGCCTGCGGAGCCGTGGAAACGTGGAAGCAGATTGAGGTGTGTGTGGCCCAGAGCGGGGTTGCTGGCAGATCCTTCTAAGACCAACTGTGGGTTTGTTACTGTTACAATCTGGAAGGAAGAGCAGACAACAGAAGCTCAGAGAAGCAAAGTGTTTCACCTGAGGCAGCGCAGTGTGTGTGCGTGCTTGGTCCAGAGGAGGTATTTACACCTGGAGTTTTCAAAATATCAGTCGGCTCTTTGCATGCACG
The DNA here is from genome assembly GCA_029593785.1 of Cabassous unicinctus. Lineage (NCBI taxonomy): Eukaryota > Metazoa > Chordata > Mammalia > Cingulata > Chlamyphoridae > Cabassous > Cabassous unicinctus. Next base: position 17,352 of record JAQZBX010029322.1, on the reverse strand, counting down.
CATGCATTCAACATATACTCTGCCAGAATTTTCACCTTTGCTCGCCTTAGGCAAGGTGTCAAGGAAGCCAGTGAATTACATGCGGCCTTGCTCTTGGGTAGCTGACAGTTCGGTGTGGTCATCGCTGTGTCAGGGGTCTGCACAGGCAGCTGTAATGTCTGGATCGGCCCTGCCATGCTTGTGGGCCTCGTGCTGATGCTGCAGCACGCCAGGCCCTGTCCTTGGCGTGGGATTATTTGCAGTTAGTATTCCAAATGTCAAGTTCCCCTTGACTTGAGCTGAGCAGACGAAACAAAATGGCAGACAGATTAGAAGGGGCTTGAGAAGCCTTTTAGGATTTGAGAACCTTACTTTGTTGACTTTGAAAAGCTGCTGAACTGGGTCCGTCTGCACAGGAGTCGGGGGCATCTGCTTGGTGCTCATCAGCTCCCTGGACTTGGGATTCCAGGCAGTGCTGGCCCTTTCCTCCCTGACCTCCACCGAGCTTGGAGAGGAATTGAATCTAGTCCATCTAAATTAGTGTTGCGAGAGCAGTAGGAGTGGCAGGTGGAGGTGAGGACCTGGGATGCCAAGGTATGCTCAGAAGGGTTTGGCTGGGTTCCCCAAACTGCACACTGGCGGGCCAGGGCAGTCGGTTATCCGTTTAATCTAGACTTGTATTTGCCCTGCCTGCTGCACAGACCCAGTCAGAAAAGGAAACTAGATGGCCTGCTGTTTCGTACTTCCTCTGGAATGGATGGTGAGACTTAGGTTTAAAAAGTTAGAGCTCACCAAAGGTGTGGAAGTCCCTGGTTAGGAACCTGGAGTGTAATGCTAGAAGAATTTTGGAGATATTCTAGTTCATTCCCTCCTTTCCACAAGGCTCAGAGGGAGCAGTGAAGCGAAATTCAAGTCTCTGGCTCCAGTGCCCATGCTTTTGCTGGTACCACATTGGCTCCTACTGAGTCCTCCTCCCTTCTCATGAGAGTCATTTCTCCTGCCCTTCCCCCAACTGCTTCCTTTCTTTGCCTGGCCTCCCCAAACCTTCCTCTGCCTGGTGCCACCTCATCTGGAGAAGCAGTGTGAGCCGAAAGCCCGGGTGAGAACCAGCTCCTAGCTGCAGCCCCACCACCTTCCAGGGGACAAGGCTCTTGTCTTATAGGACTGCATGTGCACACTTGTGTCCTGGGGACAGGCAGAAATGGGCCTCACGCCTCCTTGGGCCTCCCGGGATCCCAGGAAGGGTTTCTTGAATTGATGTGTCTGGGTTCAGGGGAGATAGAATTTAAATGGCATTGAGCTCTGCAGGGTGTGTTGGTCAAGCTGTTAAGTCCTGTCTGACCCAGGATGTTGAACCCCAGCTCCTGAGCTGTCTCTGTCTCCCACTGTTTCTGAGCAGCTGTGGCAGGGCGAATTGCTGACCACTATCACCTGGGCCCAGCATCTGGAGGTGGTTTTGCCTTTTCTCTCCTTTTCCCTTCGCACATTTATGCACAAGTGCTTTTTGTTCCCAGGAAATGCTGCCTTCTCAATCCCCATATTAAAGCTATTGCTGGAATGTAATAAATCTGATTGTGTTTATGTTGAAGAAATGAAACACATCACTGTGAGGGAAGGAATGAATGCAGGGGAGCCTGGAAAAGGGCCTGTGTTTATGACAGCAGTTTGCACATGTGGCTTTATTTTTGAAAACCTGGTACTTTCCCCACTCTTAATAGGACTCCGGCAACAAGATCTGTCTCGTGTCGGGGTGTTGGGCAAACAAAAGGCAGAGCTGGCAGAGGCCCTCACAGCTGTGGCTGTCCCCTTCTTCCTACTGAGAATCCGGCTTCCCTGGACCCTTGTCATTTCCGGCGACGGCCGCTTGACCGAGAACGCTGCCTCTGTGCTGGTTAAGTCAGAGCTGATTAGAGAATCCTGTTCCCATCTCCAGGTTGAAAACAACAGGATAAAATTTAATAGGCATAAATGTAAAGTCTATGTTCAAAAACTGAACTTCACAAGCACAGGATGAGAAAGATTCATTCTAACAACGAGCGAGAAAGTAACCCTCAAATTTACCTGACAGTGGGTTCTGTGTGCCAGCAGTTTGCCGTCACAGAAAGAAACGTAGGATTGCTGAACAGATCTCGTGCCCACAGGAGAAAGACGATGTTGTTATTGTTAATAATTAATAATAATAGCTAGGTGGTTTGCATGCATTATCATTCCATCCTTAAAATAATCATTTGGGGATAGGTCATATGATCCTCCTTTTTCCGAAGAGGAGATCCAGCCTTCGAGAGGTTGTTACTTTCCCAATGTTACACTTGAAGAAAGTGCCAGAATCAACTTGAAAGCAGGTTGGATTCAGAGCCGGTGCCATCTGGAATAAACTCGAGGGCCAGTAGATGGTGGAGATGCTGAATGAAGAAACATTGAAGAAAGTGACAGTGTTTAGCTGGAAGGCAGTTTTAGTAACATCTGACTTTTATATAGCGCTTACTATGTTGCTGGGAACCCTTCTGAACAGTCCACATGTACCAACTCTTTTACTATCCCTCTTTTACGGGTGAGGGAACCAAGGCACAGAGAGGTCAAGCAGGTTGCCCAACGTGACACAGCTTGTAAGTGGCAGAGCTGGGATTCAAACCTGCATAGAGTGGCCTGATATTCTTTACTGTGCTGTGTGGCCTTAAGGGAACTAGGACTGGTTGTGGTGGGGGTGGAGGTGGAGAGTGATCTGACTGCGTTCTTTAAGGCAGCCTGTGTCTTCAGGAAGACAGCTGTTCTGTCTGGATCCAGGGCAGAACCAAGGCCTGTGGGTGGACTTGTAAGAGAGAGAGAGAGACTCCTAACTCTGTGGACAACAGATGGCCCTCCTTGAGGGAGGTAGTGAGCTCCCCGTTGCAGAGCGCCTGCCCACCAGTCAGGGGTGCCCTCAGAGGCCAGGGTGGAGGAGACCGTCTCTTGTCCCCAAGAGTTTATGATGTCATGAAAATCTTTCCTGTATACTTTGTGTGGGGTATGAGAGAGCTCTCCAGGGCCTACCCTGACGCTGGCTGGCTCCCAGCCCCTTGTTGAGGATGAACCTGGCTTTCCTGGCACACCCCTCGTCCCGAGGCAATGGCCATGTTCGGTGGTAACGATCCCCATCGTCCACTGGAGGGGAAGTGACCGATGCCCGCCGGGTCCTGCCTGTCCGTATTAGGAAGCCCTGGTCATCAGGCCAGTAGAAGTGCTCACGGAGGCGCTGGGGAACAATGCTGCGTAGGAGGACGCGTGTGCGTTTGTTTGCACGCCTCCTAACCTGAGTGCTGGCAGTGACACACTCGTTTGTCTCCTCTGGTCCCGTACTAGCCCTCAGCCTGACCAATGTGTTTGACTCCCCCTTTGGGCCTTGTGGAGATGCAGCTTTGGTTGCAGGGTGGGGGAGCAAGCCAGCCAAATCTGGTCCCAGCCCCCCATGCAGGGCAGCTGGGGAACCTTTATGCTTCTTTATGCCTAATCAGAGTTCTTACCAAGGAGCCCTGGAAGCCGATCACCTCCTTGTCTCAGGTCAGGAAGTGGAGACACAGAGAGGTTAAGAGACCTAGATGGTCACCCAGCTAGCAAGTGTGAGCTGAGGCTACAGTCAGGCCCTGACGACTTAAACGGGGGCCAGGGAGCCTGAGAACATCTTGCTCAGCCCTTTCATCTTGCAGATGAGGAATAGAGGCCCAGATTTGCAGGTTGACCTAGGCAGGGTTTCTCAGGTTGTCAGTGGCAGAGCCAGGATTAGAACCCATGTCTCCTGGTTCCAAATCCCATGCCCTGACCCCTGACCCCTTTCACTGCTTTTAGTGTCCTGGCATCTCATTTCTGCTGCTGCCTCTCCTGCAGAGATAGTGAGATGTAACTGCAACTGCCATGGAGGCTTCCTCTTACCTGCCGTTCCTGCCACTCTCCTTGGCTGCCAGTTGTCCTTCCTTTGCCTCCCAGGAGCAGGCAACAGGAGCTGCTGTACAGGACATCACCGGAGTGGAACAGCACAGGCTTAGCTAGGCAGCTCGGGGATCATATCCCAACTCATGAGCTGTGTGACCTTGGGCAAGTTGCTTGACCTTCCTGAGACCTGGTTTTCTCATCTGGAAGATAAATGATTTGGATTAGATAACCTCCAGCTACCTTCCAGCCCTGCAGGTCAGGGACAAATGGTTCTCAAGAAAGACATTGAGAACCACATTCACCTGTGGTTGGAGGCTCTTGGGAAGGGCAGGTGGCGTGGACTAATGAGAAAAGCCCTGCGTCCGAGGCACAGACCATGAATTTAGAGTTCTGGCTTCACTAGAGGATGGTTGCCTTGGCTTTGGTGCTGTCAGGTGGCCAGGGCTGCCTCTCTCTGCCACTCCTCTTCTGTCTCTGTTTCCGCCCCTCCGCCCTCCTTTGCACTAGTGCAGTGGGTGCAGCCATTGCTCATCCTGGGGTGACTGCTCAAGGGTAGACAGGTTGCTGGCCGGTGTGTGGGCAATAAGGCTGGCCAGCTGATGGCCAGGGATGACAGCTGGGCACAGGTTAGTGCCAGATCCTCTGACCTCTCTCCCCTGGATTGGATGCCATTGGATTTTGTCACGAGGGGAGCTCAGACCCTGTTATTAGGCCTGAGAGACCCCTCTGCACATGAGATCACAGGTGCGTGGTGGAGGGCAAAGAGGACAGAACCAGAAGCCTTTGGCCTTTGTGTTAGTCTTGCTGTTGTGTTGGCTGTTTACATGGTTTTCATTCTTTGGCTTTTGCCTTGGCTGTGAACTAATCCTGTTCCATGTAACCTGAACCCAAGTATCTGAACCTGAAGGCCAAGCTTTTTTCTCCTCTTCCTTAACAAAGGATAACAACGGACTGGAGCATCTGGAAGTGATTCCGGCATCTGGTTTAAGGCAGTGTGTGGCGCGTGCACACAGTTCTATAACGCAGCATGCCCCTATCCAGATAATAATCCTCGCCTCCCTAACCAGGCTTATACCTGTGTTTCTGTCTGTGAAGACATTACATGTGGAGGTGTATTTGGACATGTGCTTATGTACATACACACGTATAAACTCTTATTCCTGTTTCGGATGAGGCTTTTTCAAGGGCTGTATATATAAAAGTGGTCACAGTGATGGATGTTGACATACTTTACAGAGTTTAATAAACCATTTAGCAGTGCCTTCAGTGACTGTAACAACCGATTGCCTCAGTATCTGAAAGCTCTACCTTGGGCAGGCAACTGGGCATCCTGCTTCCCATACTACTGGGAGTGGTGACCCCCATTCACAGTTAGGTGTCAGGTGGCCTGTGTTGTTTCTTCTGGCACCTGGTTTTGGTGTGGGTGGCAGCCTGTGCTGAGGGATTTCTGGGCTGCTTATGTCTTTCAGATAGAGGCTTGGGAAAGAAATTTCCTACCCGCACAAGGTTGTGTTGCAGTTTGGGTTGTGTCAGCAGCTAGAACTTGTGTCTTCCCTTGGGGGTAAGGACAGGGAGGGCCGAGTACCTCTGTCCACATCTCATGGAAATGGCCTGAGGGGTGTGAGTAATGTAGAGAAGAGATGACCAGTGATGGCCAAGAGGGATGCTTGTTCATGGGCTCACCCTTTCCCCCCTTTGCCCCTAGAGACATAGCATTTTAGACTCAAAACTGGGAAGAATTTGGTAAAAACAAAGGTAAGTGAAACAGGAATGGATGGGTGGCCTTGGAAGGGCACGAGCGTGCCAGGCCAGGCTGGATGACTCCTAGGGCCCATCGGCGAACCCCTCTCTGAACCTCAAGCTATCCCTCTGTAAAATGGGTTGATAACATCTCCCTCCTGGGGCCTTGTAGGGATTGGTGGCTAGAAGCCTCAGTCTCCTGGCACCAGTGCCCTCCTCTGTGGTGGTGGTGGTAATGTTTGCTGTGTTTGCTTTTTTTCTGTTGAGAGTGAAGTTTGGCTCAGGTTTCCCTCTGGCTTGGGTCTGATGAATAGCCCCTAGAGATGAGAGCTCGTGAGCGCAGTTTTCCCATGTTTTCAAGCCTGCCTTCTCTGCTTCAGGGCCTGCATGCCGGGAGGATTGAGGCAGACTTATTTTAACCCGGCTCAAAGCTCTGGGTGTGTGTGTGTATTAGGGGATCATATATCTAAAGCCCAGGGTCCTTTTATAACCAGGCGGCGTTATTGATCAGTATGCGGGACAGCAGGTGTAAATTCGCCTTGCCTGGGGTATGGGGTCACCTTAATGTATGTTGAAGGCTCTCCCCTAGCTTATGGGACATTTGACCTAAATCTACCCAAGAAGCAATCCAGTTATCCTCTCCCCTCCCCACCCCACATGAATTGTGGGGTGAGAAAGACAGCCAGCCAGGGCTCTTTCCCCTTTTTCTTCCCCCAGTCCTCAGTGAGGGGGTACAGCTGTTTCTTGTATATAGAGAGACCATTTGCTGCCATGGCATCTAGATTCCTGAGAAGCTGGGGCTCCCTGCCTGGGATTGTGTATCTTGGAATAATTGGTGGGGAGCTGGATCCCTGAATTAGGTCCGGAAAATGTCCATTTCTGTTGGAACTCTTGCAGAGCCTGTGGTTTCTTTGAGGCTTGTTCAGCTCCCTTGTAGCATGGGGCCGTGGCCAGTGGTCGGAGGCTTGGAGGCTGTGCCGGCAGCCAGGGGACCTGGGTGGGAAGCAGAGGCCTTAACAATGGGCCGCGTGTGGTTACCATCTCCAGCCTGGCTGGCCGTCCTGCTGCCTTCCAAGACATAACTCAGCATTGATCGTGCAGGAGGATGAGCCTCTGTCACACACAGTAATCCTTGCTTCAGGCATGCAGGCATACTTCTTTAAGGGAAAAAAGGAAGAGATTTTGTCCCTGATCTAACATGCCTTTAGAAATGCACCTTGATTTAAGATTCCGTTTTTTTGCAGCATATTTTAAAATGTCAGAAAGATAAATATGCAGCCTTCTTAATGTGTCTGCCTTGGACAGCCTTTAAAAAATAGTATATCATTCATTCTCAGGGTCACAGGCATGTTCAGTCCCCTTCGCCTCCTCCCTTCTCCTTTGGTGGAGTGTCCATCTCTCTTCCATGAGCAGGTTTTTTTTTTGGTGGGGAATTGGGAATAGACTCAAACTCCCTTTCTCCCAGAAGGCCAGGAGATGCATTTGTTTCCCCAGTTTTGAGGTTGGTGGAGCTTTACAAAAAGAGTTTCTGAAACATTTTTCTGAACTTTGTGCCTTTGGGCCTGCAAGAGAGGCACTAGTTTCTAGATGCTTCCATCAGGGGACCCTTCTCATTGTAGAGATGAGAAGGTGCCCGAGCCTCAGAAGCCTCGGGTTCCCATGAAAACCCACCAGCCAGAGGGCTGAAGAGTGAAAATGCACGCCCCATGGGGGAACTCAAGATAGGCGAGCACCGGCTCTCTGCTCTAGTATAAGGTGAAAGAAGTTGGGCCTGGTGCAAGGGAGCCCATATTCTTGATGGGGTGCCTTTGACCCAGTGCTTCATTTTCAAAGTTGGCATAATGGTACCTTCTAAGCTCACTTGAGATTCAGGTGGGTGTTGGGCCACAGATGAGGAAGTTGCCCCTGGAGGCTTAATCAGACTATGGGGTTTATATCATGTTGTCATTCTGTGTGGCTTTTATAAAGATGCCCTGACAAAGCAGCTGTTGATTTTTCTCCTCAAAGTAATTGGAAGAACCCTAGGGTTTTTTAGATAGAGAGGGGAAATCAAGACACTGTTACAGATAGTTGATTGAGCAACTTTGAAAAACCCCAGTGGACAGAGCAGGTAGTCATACATAGTCCCGCCTGGATGGGACCCGGAAGAAACTCTCCAGGCTCCAACACTAGAGAGACGAAAAAACGGAGGCCCAGAGAGGGGGTTGGTGACTTGCCTAGGAGCACACAGCGGATCAGTAGTAGACCCAGGATCAGAGCCCACGAGCAGAAACATTTGTTGCCTCAGTCAGTGGTTTCAGGTGGGCCTTGCTGATGACCCAGAGGTCCTGATTTTAGCACGCGAGCAAGGCCCTGTTGGACCCCAGACTTGTGCAGGGCCACCGGCCGCGTTCCAGATCCATGGGTCTGTGCCTTTCTTTGGTTTTGTGCACCTACTGGGCAATGTGGGCCTCGCCTTTGCTCATCTTTCTCCTGCCGGGCCTCCAGTGGGCCACTCAGGGTGCAGGGAGAGAGGAGAGCAGGGGAGGCTTTTTCCCCCAAATGTGATGTGCTTCCGCTTCGCCAAGATGGCTGTCAGCAGAAGGGTGGCTACAGGGTAAAAGCCCCCACTCTTTCTCCCACCCCTTCTAGTCGCTCTTCTTCCTCTTCCCCTAAAAACCATTTTGAGGATCATAACATTTATCATGAGCTTTATTATGGGAGACTCTTCGTCGTGTTTAAAAATAAACGCTGGCTTACAGAACTATATTTGGTGTATGGAAGTCGTTTGCATGTAAATGTGCTTAAAGGACAACTGCTTTACTTAAAATGCAGAATGAGCCCCAGCTAGAGGGGGTTGGGGGTGAGGAAGAGATCCAGGGGTCCTCCTTGCTCATGACAGTTGAGTTGTAGCCATCAGTCCTGTTGAATCTGCCATCTTTTCCCCGGGGACAATTGCAAAACGGGGTAACAAGTACTTAAAAATTCATAGAAGATGTTTCTTATCACAATGTCATAATTGTTATGACTCAGAAAAGTAGAATTGCATCCCACTCTGCCTGTCTGCCCTCACTTTTGTTGCCTACCGAGTCCCCAGCAGCAGCTGCTGAATTTTAAGAGACAGAGTGGGGGTGGGGTACAGAAAGTATCCAGGGCAGTGCTTTATTCATGTTAACGGCTACATTTGACTTGAAAATTCTGTCCCTTGAGCCTTGAGGTCAGCACATTATGGAGTGATTGATGGCTGTCAGGAGCAGGCAGGGCAGCAGATTGCAGAGGGGGAAGTGGACAGATGATGCCGTGGCTTTTGGGGCTTAGCAGGGCCCAGGCCTTGAAAGGGACACCATGGAAAACAAAAGCAGATAGAGAACTCCACTTTGGCTCCTGCCTTATTCTTTTTTCCTTTCCTTTCTTTCTTTTTTTTTTACTTTTTCAGTTGAGCATTAGGAACCACCCTAGAATCTAGAATGTCTTGCTTTTTTGGGCAGGACACGGGGATTAGATCCTAGAGAGCCTCAGCCCTAGGTGGCGACCCCACCACACGTGCCTGAGTCGTTCCTTGGAAGCCATGATGCCCAGTTGGCTGTTCCTTCACGTTGCTGTTCCTAAAAGCCCTAGAGACATCACTGACATCGTCCCCTCCCCCCCATCTTCTAGTCCCCATTTCTTAGACCTGCAAACTGAACAGGGAAGACCAGCTTGTGGACACTTCTTGCAAATCCTTGCCACCTCGTGGTCTGGGCTACTTTGGATTATGTTTCTAGAGGGCTTTCTGGCTAATCCTTGTATATTTTCAGTGGTGGTAGAAACAAATGGTATCAGACCCACAGGCCTGTTTACAGATGGGGAGACATGGGAATCATGGCAGGGCTTTGAATTTTAAACATTAGCTAATGAAATTGCAGACGGAGCCACTGGGTGGAACGGCCTGGGTATTCCCATGGAACACTTACTGGAAAGCACTGAGCTAGTCCGGAGGGAGGAAGTCAGACGGCGCTCCCTCATTTGCCCCACAAACATTTATGGATCCCCTTCCTGGTGCCGGCCACACAGTTAAGGGCTTTGAGTCCTACCCTCCAGGAGGTAGTAAACTAGGGTGGAGAGATAGTAAACCTAGGGTCGGGAGGGCCAGGAGCAGGGCCTTAGGAGCAGCAGCTCTGCAGGTGGTTATTTCCTGCAGGGAGGAGGGAGTCTGCTACCTCAGATTTGGAGGCGATACCTAGCCTACCTTGGAAGTTGTGAAGGGAAGGGGCACTGACCTCATTGAAAAAGGGGAGGGGCGTGGGAAGGTGTTCCAGGCAGGTGCTGGTGAGTTGTAGGAGGTGAGGCCACAGCCGAGTTGCTTTCTGCTTTAGAATTAGAATGCCTGTCCCCAGGAATGGGCAGGATGGCAGGCGGCTGGAATTCGTCATTTCCCCTGCCTCTGCCTCCCCCTCTCACCACTGCACTGTGTGCATTTGTGTCAGTGACTTGACTGGCTGTTCATGCATCCGCTAATTGTTTTGATAAGAGACTCTAATTATCCACTCTGATCATCAGATTACCCTGAGCTCCAGGAGGGAGATTTGAGAGTTGGAGCTGCGGCTGCTGCCACCTCCAGCTCCACCATCGCTGCTGAAAAGGACCCAGCTTCCAGCACCTGGTCGGTGGGCCTGCTTCCTAGTACGTGTTCGAGAACGGTGTATGAGGGTGTCTCAGGCTGCTGGGGCTGGACCCTGCGATACCCACCTGAAAGCACGATCCCTGATGCCAAGGAGGATTTACCCTTTGATTATCTTTGCCATTGTGTTAAGTCTACAGATAAGAGGTTTGGTTCTAGGGATTTCAAAATGAGAAGAGTGTGGAGTAAAGTGGAGCAGAAACAGTAATGCCTCTAATGAATTGACTTCAGTAGTCAAGGCAAATTCAAATGCCTTTTTAGGACCATTTGTTTAAGTTCTACTTACGTGTGATCTTCGTATAAAGAGAGCAATAGGCAAAAAACAAGCAGGAAAGCAGATTATAAATTAATCCAATAATTGAATCCCCCAGCAAAGGTAATGGGGAATGATGGCGTCGTAATTGATCTGATACGGATTTCTACATCTTTGGGAGCGACAAAATAAGGGCACATTTCATCTTGGAAGGAGGGATAGTGATATGTTGTATCTCTGAAGCCTTGGCCCTTGGAAAGATTTGGTGTGGCCTGTCTGACCTTCCCCCACAGGGGCTGTCAGACAAGAGGGTTTCCACCCTCGGCTTCTGCCTTCATTTATTCAGGTAACATTTGTAGACCCCAGAGGAGCTGGTGAGCCTGGTGAGCCTTGGGCACAGGGAAGGAAGGTTCCGATCTGCTTTCTCTGAGATCCCAGACTTTGTGGGTGTCTTGTTGGTTAATGTGGCTCTTAGGAAAAGTGGTGGGGCCTGGACAGTGGGGTCTGAGTGGGTGAGGGAAAGCCTGCGGTTGCTGATGTACCCTCAACACATCTGAACTGCCTGGTGCTGCATGGCCCTGAGGCTTCCCTGAGGCTTGTATGAGGTCCTAGTCCCAGGCACTGGGCTGATGTGGATGCTCATTAGTGATTGCTCTGCGGCTTCATTTTCACAATTATAAAAGGGAACAGCAAGTAGAAGATTGCTGAATTCTCTTTTGGCTCTTTCTTTATCCTTGAACCCTATTCTTTCACCAGAGTGGAAAAGGTTGTATTAAATAAAAAAAAAATTAAGCGTGAGAAAATGAGTTTGGCTTTCCTTGGTTTTCCAGTGTTGGCTTCTTCCAGATGTACTTTCTCACCCAAGCTTTGCGCTCTCCTGAGCGGAGCTGACTTTCTGCCTTGCTCTCTCCCGTTGTCTTCCCATATTGGGCTCAGCTAGCTGGGAAGTTTGGCAACACGTCGGGCCGTATATCTTGAAAACCGCCCTCCAGAAACCATCTCGTTCAGCAGATTTACCGACATATTGGACCTGCCTGTTCTCAGGGGCCGGCGTACTAAATCAGAGCGGATTCGCTGGACTTGGACGCCTCAGCGCAGAACTTTTCAGAAAACTTCAGGCAAAATATATCACTGCCCCATCAGCTCCCTGCCATTAATCTACTACTACTAAAAACCCAGAGTTTTCCCAAAAGGACTGAACGTGGTGAAAATGGACCCATTTGGTAAATTCTTTAAAGTCAGGCTGACTTTCTCCTCTCCTCACTCTCTAGTGGCCTGCTGCTCTCGCCGTTGTCATGAAATGTATTGCAGGGTTTCAAGAGCACCCCAGGGACAGACATCAGTTTTGAGGGGTCACTGTTCTTTATTCCTCTCTGACCTGTGGGATCGCTGAGTGAGCAATATTCTCTATATTTGGGCATTGAGGCTGTTCATTAAGAGGGATTGTAGAAACGTCAGCAGTACCCTTGGTGGCACAAAGGCTGAGCCAGGGTCCAGTCCTGCCCTGGGAATGGGGGTGTGCCAGGTAACTATCTAGAAGTAGAAGGGATGTATCCTGCCCCATCCCTGAGTTTTCCCTGAATGTTCAAGAGGGGTTTTGTTGTGATGAGGCTTTATCCATGGCTCTGAACACTGTTGGAAGAGTCCATTTCCACTTCTGGTTTCTCCTTTTGAAGAAGATGGTCTCTGTGAGCCAGGACGTTGGGAGTCCAGTAGGCATGTGTTTTAGCTTGAGCTTTCTTGGTCACTAACCTTGAAAACTCAGGCAATGGACTTAACCTCCTGGCTCCTCCATTCTGCATCCATAAAATGGGGCTAAAGCACATACGCAGGATGCTTGAGGATTACATGAGCTAATTCTTGTAAAATGCTTAGAATAATAATGCCTAACGAAATCTGGCCTTTTCTGAATGACACTCAGCATATCTTATTGGAGCCTCCTCCAATAAGAGACTTACCTGCTGTACCCTACTTGTCTGTCCTGCTAACGTGGGCCCATGCTAGCCTCCAGGGGGAAGACCCGCATTTTTGCTAGGATTGAGGCTAGTGTGTGCCCCGAAGGGCAGACACACCTCCCCACCTCCACACTACCAGTCCTCCCCAGTCCTCCTAGCCTTACTTTATGGGCAGAAGCAGAATGGCTCCTTGGAGTTGGACAGTCTCCTTGGGTCTGTGCCTTCTTCTGTTCCTTACTAGGTCAGTAATTTTTCCCTCCAGAAGAGGGGAGGATTCTGTGAATTTATCACATGGCTGGGCAGTCACTGGAATCCAGGCCTTTGGAATCCAAGACCTTGCTTTTCCCCAAGCACCCCGCCTCTGCAGGACCTTCTCCCTGCCCTCTTGCCTGAAGGCAGATAGCATGGTGAGGTGAAGCCAAAAACAGTCCTCTTCTACCTGTTGAGACAGGGTCTGGCAAGCAGGCCAGGACAGGAGGCTGGAGCAGCACCCTCTCCATGGAAGATGGGGAGCCTCATTCCAATAGGACGCCTTGGCATCCTGCCCTACTGGAGGAACTGGTTTCCAGGGCCTGACTCCCAGCCCCACCTGCTGGTGGGGCCCTGGGATCCCAGGGGCCTGGGGGATCTTGTCTGTATTTTTCTGGAGTCCTTTACCTCCCCTCCCTCCCTTTTTGGCAAAAAAGAAGTGTTATCTGGCATCTCTGGCCTTTTACAAAGCTAATTAAGCCCTGGAGTCTGAGGTAGCATTTGGGGCATCCTGGTTTTTTTCCATTACTATCTGAAGAGTAGTTTTAAATGCTCCATGAGCTTAATTGACTTGCTTAAGGGCTGACCATTGGCTCAGGGGAGGGGGTCGAATTACTGGGACCTTGCCCTGCAGGAGAAATCACCTATCTCTGCCTTCTCGTTCTCTTGAAAACCTGGAATGTCTTCCTGAGTTCCTTGAAAATCATAGGCCAGGGCTTAGTGAACAGACCCAGTGAAGTTAAAGTCACTGTTGTCAGTATTGTCCCTATCTGTGTGGGAGACAGCTGTTTCCAAGCTTGACAGACAGGAAGTCCCCAGAAGGCAGGAATTTCTACCTGTTTTTATTCCCAATTCCCTAAAAAGGTGATTGGTGTACTCTCAGGGGAGCCAGTGATTGTGTGGGGTGTCTAGTCTATGATAGGCACTGTTTGGGGCTCTTAAAGGCTGCCTGGTAATACCACTTGACTTAATACTTAGGGCATAAGTGGACTGCTGGTTTGGCCTGAACCTGGCTTTGTCAATGGGGGTTGGAGAGGTGGGGTGGGGATGACGCAACTGGCTTATTTCTTGGAGACCATTGCTGCTCCTTCTTGTTCTTCCTCTTGCTCACCCTGATTCCTGGCTCCCCCTTTTCCAAACCGCATCCTTTCTTTCTCAAATGCCCCCCTCAGAAATCACTGGCGGGGAGGGCCTTGGCTTCTGTCTCTCCTTAGCGCACACCCCGTGTTCCTGCTTGACTTGGCTTGTCCATTATCTTTTGGTAATTGGTAGGAGCCATCTTCTGTTTATGTGCCAGGTACATTATTAGGCGGTAGGGATTAAAACAAGGAGTTACACTGTGTGGTCCCAAGGGGCTTACCTCCTGGCCCAGGTCGAAGTGGTGGGCACAGATCAGAAAAGGCTGCCCACTATCCACGCTGGTGGATATGGCAACGGCTACTCTTCTCAGATACCACATACACCTCAACCCACTGAAGCTTCTGCTTCCCCTACACCACAAAACTACACTGGCAGAGCTGTGGTGGACCACAGACCTAAGCCTACGGATTCTTCATCCTCATCAGTACTATTTGCCACCCCCTACTACCTTGAAACTGTGTATTACTCTCCTGCCTGGTCCCCCGTGTCAGCAGCCAGCCAGAGATAGCAGAGACTTAAGACCAAACCAGAGTCTTCTTGTTTGTATAGTGATGTCATAAACTGGGCCTTGGGGAGACTGGAACCAGCTGTGCCCTATGCCTCCCATCCTACACCACCCCCTACCCCCTCAACCTTGGATGTCAGATAGACCTACTCATTTTCCAGTCCTGGAATGTTGGAAGGGGCAGGGTAGAGCAATTTGCATTCCCAACTAGCTTGTTTTTATCTTCAATCAGTCCAACAGTGTGTAAATCACTGCGGCTTTACTCTTTCTTGTTCACCTCTTCCCCTCACTTTAGAGGTGAGTGGTCTCAGACCCCACCACCACTACCATAGGTGGTCTTCTATCCATTTATTTCAGCTCCCTTTTTTTCATCCTGCCCTTAATTACCAGAAGAGCACATCGTAGGTGTTAGAACGTGTGAGTGAATGAATGATACTAGTCTACCGTCCTTGGAGGGCTTATATGCAAGTCAGCATGCCAAAGTTGTATGTGCACCCTTCATTTGATTTGCACAACAGGAGGAAGCTGAGGCTGAGGCAGGTCATGTCCTTCCCAGTTATTGGCCTGAAAGTCGCACTACTTGTTTGTGCAGATTTATCCACAAGAGCCTCTGCAGGATTTGTGGAATGTTTGGGTAATGCAGTGAGCGCTGTCAGGATGGGAACAGGGTGTGGTGAAAGGAGCCTGGGACAGAAGCCAGGGATGGTCACCATCCAGCCACCTGACCTGGGGCACACAATGGCCCCACTCCATTCCTCAGTTCCTCACCTGGATACTGGGAGCATTGGGATGAATGGAAGTTGATGCCGGCGTTCTCTTTCTGACTTGTGAGTCTGGCCATGCTCCACCAGTATCTGTACGTCTCAAGGGATCTCTTTTCTTCTTCAGGATGAAGCCAAAGTCCCTAGCTGGGTCTCCAAGGCCCTGTGGGGTCAGCATGTTTGCCCATCATTCCTCTCCAGCATGAGCAGAAGGGCTCTTTGGAGTTCTCTGGAAATGCCTCAGGCCACCGTGCCTTTGCACATGCACTTCTCTGCCTGGGATGTCCTTTGCTCTCTTTGCTTGCTCAGAGGGTGAGTTTCCATTTATGACTGGGCTCCACGTTTTTACCCCCAGCAAATCTTTCCTGTTCCTCTGACATAGAATAGACTGCGCCTTCTTTTGTACTCCTATTCATTCATTCCACAAATTCATTGATTGAATGCCTGCTCTGTGCAGGGTATTGTGCCAGTTGCTGGAGTTACCAGGGCAGCCTCTGGAGCTTCCCTCTGTGGATTGAAATTATTTCACTGTTTGTTTCTTCTCTTCCTCTGCCACAGTTTTCTTGAAGCTAAAGCCTTAGTGTCTAATGCTTTAGTGTCTCTGTGCCAGGTTCCTATCACCTGGGTGATGCCCCTGGTCTACTTCCTGATTTACTGCTCACCTCTCAGGACTCTGGTATTAACTTAAAGCCTGTTTGGTATGACCTTGCTCTTTGTCATTTTTGAAGGTGGACCTCTTCCTTCCTTGGTCCTTTATTTTTTTTCCCTCTCCCTTTTTTGCAGCGTAAGCATGTCTCAACTCAGAAATTAGCTTTTCTTCCACATAACTATTTTTCGGTGCTTTTCCACCCCTGGAAGTGGCTGACTGGAAGCCCCTGCAGGGCAGGAAGGCATTGGACTCACCTCTTCTGTTCCCCTGGGGCTGGTGTGGGTGGTGGAAGCAGCAAACTGTCTCCTGCGGCTACATTCCAGAGAGGGGGTCTGGGGAGCTGAGGGTGCCCTCTCTTCTCCTGCCAAAGCATGAAAAAATGGTGAAATCTGTCCAGACAGTGAGTTTGAAACCAGTTTCCCCAGCACTCAGCTTTGTGGTTGACTCATTTCTTAACCCCTCCCCAGACCACCTGCCCTCTTCAAAGAGAAGAAGGGGCCAGTTGCCAACAAAACAACAATAAAAATACCGGAAACACCATGATTTAGCTGCTTTTTCTTTCTTTCTTCTGGACTCTTTTTATAGCCTAATAAATTGATGTAGAACCTGCTTCTGGCCATTTTTCCTGGAGGTGGTCATTGTCCTGCAGAAGGCTGGCGCCTACCCTGCAGGTTTATCGTTAACAAGTTCTGGGAGGGTCTGGGTGGTGAAAACATTACCACTAAAAGTGGGCCTGCTTTGGGGTGGTGGGGTGGTATTTAAAGGGTTAGCAAGGAATGCCCTCTTCCCAGAACCCCTTTCTGGAGTTGCTGCTTGTGTGTTTGGAAGTTCCCCCTATTAGAGGGAAGTCCTCAGGGGTTAACCTAACCCTGGTTTCCATCTCCCCTTCCCCCTAACAAAAGCAAATGTAGACCTGGCTGGGAGCTACAGAGCTGGTTCCTAGAGGAGCTTTCACTTGAATGGCAGGGACTGGGAGGAGACACTTTGAACTGTCACATAGCCCTGTGATCTGGGCTCCAGGCCAGCCCTACCACTTGGAATTGGCTCATCTCTTAGCCTCAGTTTTCTCCTCTGTTAGTTGGGTGTGACCCTGGTTCCTGCTTCTCACAGTTGTTCTAAGGATTAGAAAGAATGCCTGTATAGGCCCCTGGCATATCCTCAGTGCTCACAATAGATGATTCCTCACCCTTCCGCTGTTGAGCATGGTCTGTAGCAGCCGATGTGGCGAGGAGTGTCCAGAACACTAAAGATTTTAGCCACAGAATTGCAGGTATCCAGGCCTCTCTGCTCGTCTATGAAGTGGGAACACCACCTCATGCACCAGGTTGCTGATGGGAGAAAATCAAATCATGTGGGAGAAGGACCCTGATAGATCCCAGGATAGGACAGCCTCCACCTGCTATCCCTCAGTAAGTTTTAAAGAAGATTTTAACTGGCTCAGGTCAGGCTGGTACAAGTAGTATCATAGTCTACAAAATCTTGGCAATGGGAGCACGGGGCGGGGGGCATTCCTGGTTGGGGGTAGGGGGTATGGAGTGGCTTCTGGGAGGTGGGTGCTGCCCTTTTCATCTGAATG